>JAJOZX010002621.1:0-225000 GCA_023014485.1 Bathynomus jamesi | reverse complement strand
ATTACAATCTAACAAACATACTTTATCGTAATTTCACAATTATTAGTAAATTTATATTAAACATTATAATCTTAACTAAAAAATTAATATTCTTAACTAGGCATTACTACACTCGCATCACCCCCTTGAAAAAAAGTTTTTCACTAGGAAAACTTAATAATATCGTTTAACAAATTTAATAATTTATTCGTTATATATTTTGCAATTTTTTTTTCTTTAACAAATTCAAAGTTGAGATAGACAAGAAATAATTAGAATGACAAATTCCACACATATATATTGTATCATTATAAAAATCGAAAACAACTATAATTTTCACATTTGGATAAAATAACATTTCACACTAATAATTAAATTACAACCTGTAACTAATCTATACATGCCAAAAAAAAAACGGAAAATTTTCTTACAGTGGCTACACAAATCTCAAGTTCACAATTTATTCAAGCGATTTTTCATCAAAGATCGCTTTACATTTGAAACAATTATTTGTATAGTTATACAGTTACTATCAGGGCAACCTAGAAAAAATAAGAAAAAGTTTACATAAAATACTGACCAAGAGCGCACATACTATTTCACGAAAAACGCAACAAATATGGGCAATAATCGCACCCTTTCACTTATAATTTCATTACATAATAATCAGTACATTACTTTGCTGGACGTTGTTTAGATCACAATCCGCACGCTGTAATGGTTCCGCTCTCTCTCCAAATGGCGAAAAAAAAAACAAGAGAGACGTCCAATTCTAAAAGGATCAGGGGGGGAAATATACTGAAAGCGGGACCAAGCGCCGGAATTGGACGGAATTTGCAATTCTAGAAGTCGATGAAGAAACTCGCCTTGTCTCATCTCCACTTTTGTCGGTGAACGCTGCTCTTCCTACGTCCAGCTGAAAGACTCTTCCACTGGCAACAATCAAACGATCACTTCGCCGTAGGCCGTTTCCCAACGAACCTACTGTATGTCTGTATGGACAGTACAGTCTTAGACACCCGTTCAAGCTCTCGTGGCTTGCCTACCGCGTGCTAAAACACATATTTAGCGAAGCATTCGAGCAGCGTGACCAGCTACTGCCCGAAAAATACCAGTAGACCATCTTCGATCGAAACTTTCAGTTTCTCTTCTCTTCCGAAACCATCCTGCGCCAAGTCCCTGCGCCATTTGGTTTCTCTTCTCTCTCTCTCTCATCATTGGTGATCGATCAGCTATCCGGTCGACTAAACTCAATGGATGGAACTCGGATTCAACTTGGTTGCCTCCAAACCGAGCCTTTCGAAATTTGAAAAACAGTTATTCGAAACGATTTATACTGCTACTGATTAATTATCGTTGCATATTTAATTTACCAAATTTTCTACATTTCACTTCGAAACAATAACTACACATTTGCTCTGGCCAAATTCACGGAAAAAAAAATTACACATCTCAAAAAAAATTTCGCAAAAATTTAATCACATCTAGCTACCAATAAGGTCACTTATGGCAGTTACAGCGGAGAAGATAAAAAAGGTCATAAAACGCACGAAACAAAATTGTACAGTATAAATATAAAAGCGCCCATACATAGTAACTGTTAGTATAATTTAAGAAATATTATTGTTCAAACTACCGTCAGAAATCACATCGATACTTTTAAATACAAAAGACAAAAATGAACCCCGGAAACTTCATGTCATCACTTCTCTGACAATCACGAACCCTCTTGCCCTTTGAGGGGGAGCACACTAAGACGCCACAAAAACGTTACTGGCTATCTAGAAGGCTCCATTTCCGAGGGAACACTCGAGCCAATGTTTTAAATGCATTAGTACTCAATTGAAGGTTTAAACAATAACAATTTTCCCAAACAGTTATTAAAAAGTTAAAAATTTAAATATTACTACCGAAAATTATTTTAATACAGTAATTTCAACTTGAAACGCCAAATTTCACATGAAAAACTCGCAATTCACAAATTACATCTGAGACAACTCTCTCCTCCAACAGAAACCCAAGTATGGTTTGCAAATCACAAAAATCCCAGTAATTTATCGTTTCCAAGTGAAACTACAAATTTGCATCGTTCTACTAAATAAGAATAGATAATATGCACTAAAAAATCACGCAACCTACTGTAAACAAAAACAAAACATTGCATAATTGAGAGCGGTCGCTTTGTTTAAGCGAACCTCTATACAAATATCCCTAACCGAATGAAACTGCATTATATCCTGACATAATTTTGTAATCTTTTCTATGCAAACGCTCGAACTTAAAAAAAAGGACATTTTTCATTTCTAATACCCAAATTAAAATATCAACTCAAAACATCCTTTTTACAATACAATCTAAATTCCAGATAAAAATTTAACCATTTTCATTGAACTGGAAGAAAGAAATAAAAATCGCCTACCTATACAAATAAAATTGATTATTGAATGAATTTATAAAACGTAAAGAAATATATGAAAAGAATTTTCTACACAAATTTCTGTAATTAAAAAAAAAAAATTATAATATCCAGATTTAGTAAAATATGTATACCTTAACTCACATAGGTCGCCAAAATAAAAATAAAATTTACTGCCGCACTTTTAGACCTAATAATTAATAAATTCAATGTTACGCGTGGAAAGAAGAATTTAGAATTTAATGCATAACATTTGTGCTTATTAAAGAAAAATTCTATGATTATTTATGTTAAACCAATTAAAATTTTGTTAAATAACTAAGAATTTAATACTCAACAGACATATACCGTAGTGACAGTTAATATCCGAACAATATTTAACGATAGGCCTACAAGAAATCTTTCTTTAGTACAATGCAATAGCCATTTTACAAAATATCAGTCGGAATTGTCGTGAAAATGAACGAAAAGAACGGAAAAAATAGATAAATCAGCCTACCTACCAAATTTTATGAGTATATAAATATATATAATTATATATATAACTAATATATACGTATAAGTTAATATGTAAGTATATAAAAAAAATAAAAAAATTTATAGAAAATTTCACAACACAATTTCTCTATTTCAGTTAAACCAATTTAGCTTATTTTGAAGTCTAACACAATCCTATACGGCCAGCCTATAATCTGACAAATTATTATGTTTAATATTATTTTTCGACTGTCCCTTAAAATGTAACGTAATCCTATTTAGCGCGAAGCGGAGCGAAAAGCCCGTAAACCTACATAAACAATAAAATAAGCCTATCATTATATACAACCAATCGAAATAAATCAAAAATCTACTAATGAATCCCAGAAAATTTTACATGTACATGAAATGTCTTACAATGCTATATATGTATATATACCTAGAAATGCGGTACAAATTTTCGCTCAACCATTTTTAAAGGACCGTATAAAATGTGTATCACACTGTATTTAAACTAACATAATTCACTTACGTACAAATTCAGTGTAAATTTTTTTTTCTATATTAATCGTTATTATTATATTATTATCACAATTACTACTAATTCCAAAAGTTTAAACACAAAAAAGACACAAACGTAGGTAGGTTTGAGGACAGGAGAAAAAGTGAACGAAATATAGTGAAAAGAATGAGTCATCGGCAGCAACGAACAATTTGAAATATATCTCTCCGACGGGCTGAACGAAAGCTAACGAATTAGGAAACAACCGACTCTGAAATTTAATGTTAGACTCAAATGTTTTGACTCCAACAGAAAAACGACTCCACAACGACTAAAAGAAGTTTTGAGTCTCTAGACTCCATCTCAAACAACAAATTTTGACTCGCGAAATTTTTTGAAGCGAAGCGACTCAGAATAATTTGGAAAATAATGGGCGCCATTTTGAATTTACATTTACAATGAATTTTTGCTTAATTTGATAAATACTCTAAAACGGGTAGCGAAACAGAATATCTACTAATTTTCTTTGGTTATTATTCGTTTTTTGACCCAGTCACACCCAGCTATAACAGCAATATTTATTGAATAACCAATCAAAACTGAATAAGAAATATATATATTATCTTGTGCAAATTTGTATAAAATGTGTTTTTTTATTAAAATATATTTCCTATTTTTGGTGTTTTTTCAATATATATATATATATATATCGACTATTTGGTGAATATTTCTTATTTTTGGTGATTCTGGCTACTTCTGCGTAATTCAATTTGTCCTGTTTTACAAGTAAATCATTTTTAGCAAATGTTAGTCTGTTCAGTTCGGTTTTTTTTGACTAGAAGTATGACGTGTCAGTTATGCATATTTGATTTTGAGACGTGATCCGCCATATTGCCCTCGATGGATGAAGACAAGAGTTTAGACCTTTTTTTCAATCACGGAATAATTAAGACATCCGTGACCTGCCCTAAATGCAATAGTGCTTGTATTTTAAAGAAAAGACCAGAAGGTCTTTAGGTGCCGTAAAAAAAATCCTAAAAATAAACGTGTGTCGTTTCAGTTTAAGGTCACGCGAAATTTAGCAGACTACCCATGCAAGGTTGGCACATGTTATTATATTATCATTTGTATAATTTAGGTCTCGGGGGGTACGGGGGCGGAGCCCCCGTAAAGATCACGCATCACAAATTGATCGGTCCTAATGTTTTGCGGACAGTTCAGTACGTGACACCGGTTAGGTCAACTGTACGCCTTTGATGATTGGTTAGGTTAAGTCATGATATTTTCGTTTAAATTCGTTAGTTTAAACGAAAATGAAGAGTGCAAACTTTTCTGGTTAATTTTGAAGTGTTTTATACGAAACTGCCATCCGTTTCCTGTGCAAATGCGTAGTTTTCAAGATGACGATATCTCGAAAACTACGCATTAGCACAGGAAACGGATGGCAGATTCGTGCAGAACACCTCAAAATTTACCAGAAAAGTTTGCTCTCATTATAAAAGAGACTGTCAAAAAACGAATAATTACCTTTTCTTTATACGGAGAACGTGAAAACGATCGTGATTAGTCGAAAGAACACACGCACAAATTTTGAATTCCTATTTATCAGACACGAAAAAATATTGCACAAGCCTCTTTTAAGAACGGAGTGCATGGGTTCGTATTATTAAATTTATAACAATTTAATAAGGTTAGCTGCCATCAAAAAATGTCGTGAATACGTTTTATTATACTTCATTATTTACTCTACTTTCTGCTCTCTATTGCATTTATCGCTTGCTTTCTCTGTACTACACTCGTTTTCACTGTGCCGTATAAATTCATGGTAGCCACGCCGAGACTATGGAAGCCGTTACAACACAAAGGGGAAGAGGGGGGGGGTTCATTAACACTCTTTTTAAACGCTTGTTAACACTTTATTTAATTCCGAAAATGCTTTAAGTAATGTGAGGGGATGCGAGTAGGAAATTTTACTATAATATTTTACGTCGGAGAGGGGCACAAACAATTAATTTAATTTTAAGATTACGTGGCCCCAACTTTACGCTTATCGCGCTGCCAAATGATTGACTCTTTTTGGGTAGCAGGGTTGCCAAGTTAAAATTCAATTTTATAGCCAGAAATACTCTAACTTATAACCAAAATTAGCTAGATTTTCTTACCCAAATAGCTAGAAATATAGCTAGAAAAAATGCATTTTCTGAGAATTATTATAATAGTAAATTAAAATATAAATTCATTTCAATGTAAAATAACTATTTATTTTAATCAAAAGAGAGCCAAAACTAATTTATCTTACCTTATCAAATTATTCTACATCAAAGATGGAAGTAGATGGGCTTGGCTCACAAATATTTTGGGTTTCTATTTCTGTTTTTTTATTACTATAAGCTGACATTGTTCCTATAGCTTCTAAAGTTTTATTAGGGAGCTCATAATTGCAGCAGCATTTATTGTGCCTTATTAGACCAAACTTTATAGACAAAATAGCATTGAGGAGCTTCAATTCCATTCTATTTCTCAACTTTCATTTAGCATTATTCATGCTGCTAAATATTCTTTCAACTTCTGCATTGGAGTGAGGGAGTATCAAAGTTGAAATAGAACATTCTGAAAGTTCTTTAAAGGAATTACAACCAGAAGCATCTTTATATTGATATACTTCACTCCAAAAAATTTCTGTATCAGTTTTGTTGGTCCAGTCAACCAAATAATGCTTCCTTCAAGCCTAGCAGTTTCGTTTTCGTTGCGCTTAGGCTTACAATATTGAATTAATGGCATAGTTTTGATAGGATTGGCACTAATATGTTTCTTTGCTTTCATATGCAAAATCAAATCTGAGTACTTTGCATTGATATCACATTTACAAAATTTGCAATGAGCCATACTGGGATTTCCTTCCACTGCAACTAACCATTTCTCAAAAGATTCATTTTTAAGCCACTCTTTTCGAAATTTTTGTTTATACTCTTTTTGTTTTGGCATTTTGAGGGGTTGAAAACATCCGTGGTTTAAAAGATTTAAAGAAAAAACTTCACTTCACTAAACAGTTCACACCTTCACTGCACAATGTACTGCGGCATCAGTTTTGCGGCATCTATATTCTGTAAACCCTAAACGTTTATATTCGTTTTCAATCGTTCCTTCAGCATCGCTTCAGGGAAAACGTAATAAAAACGAGCAAACTTACTCACTTCATTACAGGCACGTCATTTCCTATTATCAGATTTTCAAGAATTCTAAGCTGGACAAAAAAAAAAGAAAATTAGCTGGAATCCACTAAATTATTTTCAAAACCAGCTAGATTTATAGCTATCCGCTAGGTGACTATTTTTGCTAGCTAGATTATATTAAAATCCGCTAGATCTAGCTAGAGATTAGCTAAATTGGCAACCCTGGGGGTAGTCCGCTCTGTGGGCCTCTGTTCAGGATTGCCAACTCTTCCCATTTTAAACAATTACAATCTAACAAACATACTTTATCGTAATTTCACAATTATTATATTAAACATTATAATCTTAACTAAAAAATTAATATTCTTAACTAGGCATTACTACACTCGCATCACCCCCTTGAAAATAAGTTTTTCACTAGGAAAACTTAATAATATCGTTTAACAAATTTAATAATTTATTCGTTATATATTTTGCAATTTTTTTTTTCTTTAACAAATTCAAAGTTGAGATAGACAAGAAATAATTAGAATGACAAATTCCACACATATATATTGTATCATTATAAAAATCGAAAACAACTATAATTTTCACATTTGCATAAAATAACATTTCACACTAATAATTAAATTACAACCTGTAACTAATCTATACATGCCAAAAAAAAAAAAAAATTTTCTTACAGTGGCTACACAAATCTCAAGTTCACAATTTATTCGAGCGATTTTTCATCAAAGATCGCTTTACATTTGAAACAATTATTTGTATAGTTATACAGTTACTATCAGGGCAACCTAGAAAAAATAAGAAAAAGTTTACATAAAATACTGACCAAGAGCGCACATACTATTTCACGAAAAACGCAACAAATATGGGCAATAATCGCACCCTTTCACTTATAATTTCATTACATAATAATCAGTACATTACTTTGCTGGACGTTGTTTAGATCACAATCCGCACGCTGTAATGGTTCCGCTCTCTCTCCAAATGGCGAAAAAAAAAACAAGAGAGACGTCCAATTCTAAAAGGATCAGGGGGGGAAATATACTGAAAGCGGGACCAAGCGCCGGAATTGGACGGAATTTGCAATTCTAGAAGTCGATGAAGAAACTCGCCTTGTCTCATCTCCACTTTTGTCGGTGAACGCTGCTCTTCCTACGTCCAGCTGAAAGACTCTTCCACTGGCAACAATCAAACGATCACTTCGCCGTAGGCCGTTTCCCAACGAACCTACTGTATGTCTGTATGGACAGTACAGTCTTAGACACCCGTTCAAGCTCTCGTGGCTTGCCTACCGCGTGCTAAAACACATATTTAGCGAAGCATTCGAGCAGCGTGACCAGCTACTGCCCGAAAAATACCAGTAGACCATCTTCGATCGAAACTTTCAGTTTCTCTTCTCTTCCGAAACCATCCTGCGCCAAGTCCCTGCGCCATTTGGTTTCTCTTCTCTCTCTCTCTCATCATTGGTGATCGATCAGCTATCCGGTCGACTAAACTCAATGGATGGAACTCGGATTCAACTTGATTGCCTCCAAACCGAGCCTTTCGAAATTTTGAAAAACAGTTATTCGAAACGATTTATACTGCTACTGATTAATTATCGTTGCATATTTAATTTACCAAATTTTCTCGACATTTCACTCCGAAACAATAACTACACATTTCCTCTGGCCAAATTCACGGAAAAAAAAAATTACACATCTCAAAAAAAATTTCGCAAAAATTTAATCACATCTAGCTACCAATAAGGTCACTTATGGCAGTTACAGCGGAGAAGATAAAAAAGGTCATAAAACGCACGAAACAAAATTGTACAGTATAAATATAAAAGCGCCCATACATAGTAACTGTTAGTATAATTTAAGAAATATTATTGTTCAAACTACCGTCAGAAATCACATCGATACTTTTAAATACAAAAGACAAAAATGAACCCCAGAAACTTCATGTCATCACTTCTCTGACAATCACGAACCCTCTTGCCCTTTGAGGGGGAGCACACTAAGACGCCACAAAAACGTTACTGGCTATCTAGAAGGCTCCATTTCCGAGGGAACACTCGAGCCAATGTTTTAAATGCATTAGTACTCAATTGAAGGTTTAAACAATAACAATTTTCCCAAACAGTTATTAAAAAGTTAAAAATTTTAAATATTACTACCGAAAATTATTTTAATACAGTAATTTCAACTTGAAACGCCAAATTTCACATGAAAAACTCGCAATTCACAAATTACATCTGAGACAACTCTCTCCTCCAACAGAAACCCCAGTATGGTTTGCAAATCACAAAAATCCCAGTAATTTATCGTTTCCAAGTGAAACTACAAATTTGCATCGTTATACTAAATAAGAATAGATAATATGCACTAAAAAATACACGCAACCTACTGTAAACAAAAACAAAACATTGCATAATTGAGAGCGGTCGCTTTGTTTAAGCGAACCTCTATACAAATATCCCTAACCGAATGAAACTGCATTATATCCTGACATAATTTTGTAATCTTTTCTATGCAAACGCTCGAACTTAAAAAAAAGGACATTTTTCATTTCTAATACCCAAATTAAAATATCAACTCAAAACATCCTTTTTACAATACAATCTAAATTCCAGATAAAAATTTAACCATTTTCATTGAACTGGAAGAAAGAAAAAAAATCGCCTACCTATACAAATAAAATTGATTATTGAATGAATTTATAAAACGTAAAGAAAATATATGAAAAGAATTTTCTACACAAATTTCTGTAATTAAAAAAAAAAAATTATAATATCCAGATTTAGTAAAATATGTATACCTTAACTCACATAGGTCGCCAAAATAAAAATAAAATTTACTGCCGCACTTTTAGACCTATAATAATTAATAAATTCAATGTTACGCGTGGAAAGAAGAATTTAGAATTTAATGCATAACATTTGTGCTTATTAAAGAAAAATTCTATGATTATTTATGTTAAACCAATTAAAATTTTGTTAACTAAGAATTTAATACTCAACAGACATATACCGTAGTGACAGTTAATATCCGAACAATATTTAACGATAGGCCTACAAGAAATCTTTCTTTAGTACAATGCAATAGCCATTTTACAAAATATCAGTCGGAATTGTCGTGAAAATGAACGAAAAGAACGGAAAAAATAGATAAATCAGCCTACCTACCAAATTTTATGAGTATATAAATATATATAATTATATATATAACTATATACGTATAAGTTAATATGTAAGTATATAAAAAAAATAAAAAAAATTTATAGAAAATTTCACAACACAATTTCTCTATTTCAGTTAAACCAATTTAGCTTATTTTGAAGTCTAACACAATCCTATACGGCCAGCCTATAATCTGACAAATTATTATGTTTAATATTATTTTTCGACTGTCCCTTAAAATGTAACGTAATCCTATTTAGCGCGAAGCGGAGCGAAAAGCCCGTAAACCTACATAAACAATAAAATAAGCCTATCATTATATACAACCAATCGAAATATAATCAAAAATCTACTAATGAATCCCAGAAAATTTTACATGTACATGAAATGTCTTACAATGCTATATATGTATATATACCTAGAAATGCGGTACAAATTTTCGCTCAACCATTTTTAAAGGACCGTATAAAATGTGTATCACACTGTATTTAAACTAACATAATTCACTTACGTACAAATTCAGTGTAAATTTTTTTTTCTATATTAATCGTTATTATTATATTATTATCACAATTACTACTAATTCCAAAAGTTTAAACACAAAAAAGACACAAACGTAGGTAGGTTTGAGGACAGGAGAAAAAGTGAACGAAATATAGTGAAAAGAATGAGTCATCGGCAGCAACGAACAATTTGAAATATATCTCTCCGACGGGCTGAACGAAAGCTAACGAATTAGGAAACAACCGACTCTGAAATTTAATGTTAGACTCAAATGTTTTGACTCCAACAGAAAAACGACTCCACAACGACTAAAAGAAGTTTTGAGTCTCTAGACTCCATCTCAAACAACAAATTTTGACTCGCGAAATTTTTTGAAGCGAAGCGACTCAGAATAATTTGGAAAATAATGGGCGCCATTTTGAATTTACATTTACAATGAATTTTTGCTTAATTTGATAAATACTCTAAAACGGGTAGCGAAACAGAATATCTACTAATTTTCTTTGGTTATTATTCGTTTTTTGACCCAGTCACACCCAGCTATAACAGCAATATTTATTGAATAACCAATCAAAACTGAATAAGAAAATATATATATTATCTTGTGCAAATTTGTATAAAATGTGTTTTTTTATTAAAATATATTTCCTATTTTTGGTGTTTTTTCAATATATATATATATATATCGACTATTTGGTGAATATTTCTTATTTTTGGTGATTCTGGCTACTTCTGCGTAATTCAATTTGTCCTGTTTTACAAGTAAATCATTTTTAGCAAATGTTAGTCTGTTCAGTTCGGTTTTTTTGTGACTAGAAGTATGACGTGTCAGTTATGCATATTTGATTTTGAGACGTGATCCGCCATATTGCCCTCGATGGATGAAGACAAGAGTTTAGACCTTTTTTTCAATCACGGAATAATTAAGACATCCGTGACCTGCCCTAAATGCAATAGTGCTTGTATTTTAAAGAAAAGACCAGAAGGTCTTTAGGTGCCGTAAAAAAAATCCTAAAAATAAACGTGTGTCGTTTCAGTTTAAGGTCACGCGAAATTTAGCAGACTACCCATGCAAGGTTGGCACATGTTATTATATTATCATTTGTATAATTTAGGTCTCGGGGGGTACGGGGGCGGAGCCCCCGTAAAGATCACGCATCACAAATTGATCGGTCCTAATGTTTTGCGGACAGTTCAGTACGTGACACCGGTTAGGTCAACTGTACGCCTTTGATGATTGGTTAGGTTAAGTCATGATATTTTCGTTTAAATTCGTTAGTTTAAACGAAAATGAAGAGTGCAAACTTTTCTGGTTAATTTTGAAGTGTTTTATACGAAACTGCCATCCGTTTCCTGTGCAAATGCGTAGTTTTCAAGATGACGATATCTCGAAAACTACGCATTAGCACAGGAAACGGATGGCAGATTCGTGCAGAACACCTCAAAATTTACCAGAAAAGTTTGCTCTCATTATAAAAAGAGACTGTCAAAAAACGAATAATTACCTTTTCTTTATACGGAGAACGTGAAAACGATCGTGATTAGTCGAAAGAACACACGCACAAATTTTGAATTCCTATTTATCAGACACGAAAAAATATTGCACAAGCCTCTTTTAAGAACGGAGTGCATGGGTTCGTATTATTAAATTTATAACAATTTAATAAGGTTAGCTGCCATCAAAAAATGTCGTGAATACGTTTTATTATACTTCATTATTTACTCTACTTTCTGCTCTCTATTGCATTTATCGCTTGCTTTCTCTGTACTACACTCGTTTTCACTGTGCCGTATAAATTCATGGTAGCCACGCCGAGACTATGGAAGCCGTTACAACACAAAGGGGAAGAGGGGGGGGGGTTCATTAACACTCTTTTTAAACGCTTGTTAACACTTTATTTAATTCCGAAAATGCTTTAAGTAATGTGAGGGGATGCGAGTAGGAAATTTTACTATAATATTTTACGTCGGAGAGGGGCACAAACAATTAATTTAATTTTAAGATTACGTGGCCCCAACTTTACGCTTATCGCGCTGCCAAATGATTGACTCTTTTTGTGGGTAGCAGGGTTGCCAAGTTAAAATTCAATTTTATAGCCAGAAATACTCTAACTTATAACCAAAATTAGCTAGATTTTCTTACCCAAATAGCTAGAAATATAGCTAGAAAAAATGCATTTTCTGAGAATTATTATAATAGTAAATTAAAATATAAATTCATTTCAATGTAAAATAACTATTTATTTTAATCAAAAGAGAGCCAAAACTAATTTATCTTACCTTATCAAATTATTCTACATCAAAGATGGAAGTAGATGGGCTTGGCTCACAAATATTTTGGGTTTCTATTTCTGTTTTTTTATTACTATAAGCTGACATTGTTCCTATAGCTTCTAAAGTTTTATTAGGGAGCTCATAATTGCAGCATTTATTGTGCCTTATTAGACCAAACTTTATAGACAAAATAGCATTGAGGAGCTTCAATTCCATTCTATTTCTCAACTTTCATTTAGCATTATTCATGCTGCTAAATATTCTTTCAACTTCTGCATTGGAGTGAGGGAGTATCAAAGTTGAAATAGAACATTCTGAAAGTTCTTTAAAGGAATTACAACCAGAAGCATCTTTATATTGATATACTTCACTCCAAAAAATTTCTGTATCAGTTTTGTTGGTCCAGTCAACCAAATAATGCTTCCTTCAAGCCTAGCAGTTTCGTTTTCGTTGCGCTTAGGCTTACAATATTGAATTAATGGCATAGTTTTGATAGGATTGGCACTAATATGTTTCTTTGCTTTCATATGCAAAATCAAATCTGAGTACTTTGCATTGATATCACATTTACAAAATTTGCAATGAGCCATACTGGGATTTCCTTCCACTGCAACTAACCATTTCTCAAAAGATTCATTTTTAAGCCACTCTTTTCGAAATTTTTGTTTATACTCTTTTTGTTTTGGCATTTTGAGGGGTTGAAAACATCCGTGGTTTAAAAGATTTAAAGAAAAAACTTCACTTCACTAAACAGTTCACACCTTCACTGCACAATGTACTGCGGCATCAGTTTTGCGGCATCTATATTCTGTAAACCCTAAACGTTTATATTCGTTTTCAATCGTTCCTTCAGCATCGCTTCAGGGAAAACGTAATAAAAAACGAGCAAACTTACTCACTTCATTACAGGCACGTCATTTCCTATTATCAGATTTTCAAGAATTCTAAGCTGGACAAAAAAAAAAGAAAATTAGCTGGAATCCACTAAATTATTTTCAAAACCAGCTAGATTTATAGCTATCCGCTAGGTGACTATTTTTGCTAGCTAGATTATATTAAAATCCGCTAGATCTAGCTAGAGATTAGCTAAATTGGCAACCCTGGGGGGTAGTCCGCTCTGTGGGCCTCTGTTCAGGATTGCCAACTCTTCCCATTTTAAACAATTACAATCTAACAAACATACTTTATCGTAATTTCACAATTATTATATTAAACATTATAATCTTAACTAAAAAATTAATATTCTTAACTAGGCATTACTACACTCGCATCACCCCCTTGAAAAAAGTTTTTCACTAGGAAAACTTAATAATATCGTTTAACAAATTTAATAATTTATTCGTTATATATTTTGCAATTTTTTTTTTCTTTAACAAATTCAAAGTTGAGATAGACAAGAAATAATTAGAATGACAAATTCCACACATATATATTGTATCATTATAAAAATCGAAAACAACTATAATTTTCACATTTGCATAAAATAACATTTCACACTAATAATTAAATTACAACCTGTAACTAATCTATACATGCCAAAAAAAAAAAAACGGAAAATTTTCTTACAGTGGCTACACAAATCTCAAGTTCACAATTTATTCGAGCGATTTTTCATCAAAGATCGCTTTACATTTGAAACAATTATTTGTATAGTTATACAGTTACTATCAGGGCAACCTAGAAAAAATAAGAAAAAGTTTACATAAAATACTGACCAAGAGCGCACATACTATTTCACGAAAAACGCAACAAATATGGGCAATAATCGCACCCTTTCACTTATAATTTCATTACATAATAATCAGTACATTACTTTGCTGGACGTTGTTTAGATCACAATCCGCACGCTGTAATGGTTCCGCTCTCTCTCCAAATGGCGAAAAAAAAAACAAGAGAGACGTCCAATTCTAAAAGGATCAGGGGGGAAATATACTGAAAGCGGGACCAAGCGCCGGAATTGGACGGAATTTGCAATTCTAGAAGTCGATGAAGAAACTCGCCTTGTCTCATCTCCACTTTTGTCGGTGAACGCTGCTCTTCCTACGTCCAGCTGAAAGACTCTTCCACTGGCAACAATCAAACGATCACTTCGCCGTAGGCCGTTTCCCAACGAACCTACTGTATGTCTGTATGGACAGTACAGTCTTAGACACCCGTTCAAGCTCTCGTGGCTTGCCTACCGCGTGCTAAAACACATATTTAGCGAAGCATTCGAGCAGCGTGACCAGCTACTGCCCGAAAAATACCAGTAGACCATCTTCGATCGAAACTTTCAGTTTCTCTTCTCTTCCGAAACCATCCTGCGCCAAGTCCCTGCGCCATTTGGTTTCTCTTCTCTCTCTCTCTCATCATTGGTGATCGATCAGCTATCCGGTCGACTAAACTCAATGGATGGAACTCGGATTCAACTTGATTGCCTCCAAACCGAGCCTTTCGAAATTTTGAAAAACAGTTATTCGAAACGATTTATACTGCTACTGATTAATTATCGTTGCATATTTAATTTACCAAATTTTCTCGACATTTCACTTCGAAACAATAACTACACATTTGCTCTGGCCAAATTCACGGAAAAAAAAATTACACATCTCAAAAAAAATTTCGCAAAAATTTAATCACATCTAGCTACCAATAAGGTCACTTATGGCAGTTACAGCGGAGAAGATAAAAAAGGTCATAAAACGCACGAAACAAAATTGTACAGTATAAATATAAAAGCGCCCATACATAGTAACTGTTAGTATAATTTAAGAAATATTATTGTTCAAACTACCGTCAGAAATCACATCGATACTTTTAAATACAAAAGACAAAAATGAACCCCAGAAACTTCATGTCATCACTTCTCTGACAATCACGAACCCTCTTGCCCTTTGAGGGGGAGCACACTAAGACGCCACAAAAACGTTACTGGCTATCTAGAAGGCTCCATTTCCGAGGGAACACTCGAGCCAATGTTTTAAATGCATTAGTACTCAATTGAAGGTTTAAACAATAACAATTTTCCCAAACAGTTATTAAAAAGTTAAAAATTTTAAATTACTACCGAAAATTATTTTAATACAGTAATTTCAACTTGAAACGCCAAATTTCACATGAAAAACTCGCAATTCACAAATTACATCTGAGACAACTCTCTCCTCCAACAGAAACCCCAGTATGGTTTGCAAATCACAAAAATCCCAGTAATTTATCGTTTCCAAGTGAAACTACAAATTTGCATCGTTATACTAAATAAGAATAGATAATATGCACTAAAAAATACACGCAACCTACTGTAAACAAAAACAAAACATTGCATAATTGAGAGCGGTCGCTTTGTTTAAGCGAACCTCTATACAAATATCCCTAACCGAATGAAACTGCATTATATCCTGACATAATTTTGTAATCTTTTCTATGCAAACGCTCGAACTTAAAAAAAAGGACATTTTTCATTTCTAATACCCAAATTAAAATATCAACTCAAAACATCCTTTTTACAATACAATCTAAATTCCAGATAAAAATTTAACCATTTTCATTGAACTGGAAGAAAGAAATAAAAATCGCCTACCTATACAAATAAAATTGATTATTGAATGAATTTATAAAACGTAAAGAAAATATATGAAAAGAATTTTCTACACAAATTTCTGTAATTAAAAAAAAAAATTATAATATCCAGATTTAGTAAAATATGTATACCTTAACTCACATAGGTCGCCAAAATAAAAATAAAATTTACTGCCGCACTTTTAGACCTATAATAATTAATAAATTCAATGTTACGCGTGGAAAGAAGAATTTAGAATTTAATGCATAACATTTGTGCTTATTAAAGAAAAATTCTATGATTATTTATGTTAAACCAATTAAAATTTTGTTAAATAACTAAGAATTTAATACTCAACAGACATATACCGTAGTGACAGTTAATATCCGAACAATATTTAACGATAGGCCTACAAGAAATCTTTCTTTAGTACAATGCAATAGCCATTTTACAAAATATCAGTCGGAATTGTCGTGAAAATGAACGAAAAGAACGGAAAAAATAGATAAATCAGCCTACCTACCAAATTTTATGAGTATATAAATATATATAATTATATATATAACTAATATATACGTATAAGTTAATATGTAAGTATATAAAAAAAATAAAAAAAATTTATAGAAAATTTCACAACACAATTTCTCTATTTCAGTTAAACCAATTTAGCTTATTTTGAAGTCTAACACAATCCTATACGGCCAGCCTATAATCTGACAAATTATTATGTTTAATATTATTTTTCGACTGTCCCTTAAAATGTAACGTAATCCTATTTAGCGCGAAGCGGAGCGAAAAGCCCGTAAACCTACATAAACAATAAAATAAGCCTATCATTATATACAACCAATCGAAATATAATCAAAAATCTACTAATGAATCCCAGAAAATTTTACATGTACATGAAATGTCTTACAATGCTATATATGTATATATACCTAGAAATGCGGTACAAATTTTCGCTCAACCATTTTTAAAGGACCGTATAAAATGTGTATCACACTGTATTTAAACTAACATAATTCACTTACGTACAAATTCAGTGTAAATTTTTTTTTCTATATTAATCGTTATTATTATATTATTATCACAATTACTACTAATTCCAAAAGTTTAAACACAAAAAAGACACAAACGTAGGTAGGTTTGAGGACAGGAGAAAAAGTGAACGAAATATAGTGAAAAGAATGAGTCATCGGCAGCAACGAACAATTTGAAATATATCTCTCCGACGGGCTGAACGAAAGCTAACGAATTAGGAAACAACCGACTCTGAAATTTAATGTTAGACTCAAATGTTTTGACTCCAACAGAAAAACGACTCCACAACGACTAAAAGAAGTTTTGAGTCTCTAGACTCCATCTCAAACAACAAATTTTGACTCGCGAAATTTTTTGAAGCGAAGCGACTCAGAATAATTTGGAAAATAATGGGCGCCATTTTGAATTTACATTTACAATGAATTTTTGCTTAATTTGATAAATACTCTAAAACGGGTAGCGAAACAGAATATCTACTAATTTTCTTTGGTTATTATTCGTTTTTTGACCCAGTCACACCCAGCTATAACAGCAATATTTATTGAATAACCAATCAAAACTGAATAAGAAAATATATATATTATCTTGTGCAAATTTGTATAAAATGTGTTTTTTTATTAAAATATATTTCCTATTTTTGGTGTTTTTTCAATATATATATATATATATATCGACTATTTGGTGAATATTTCTTATTTTTGGTGATTCTGGCTACTTCTGCGTAATTCAATTTGTCCTGTTTTACAAGTAAATCATTTTTAGCAAATGTTAGTCTGTTCAGTTCGGTTTTTTTGTGACTAGAAGTATGACGTGTCAGTTATGCATATTTGATTTTGAGACGTGATCCGCCATATTGCCCTCGATGGATGAAGACAAGAGTTTAGACCTTTTTTTCAATCACGGAATAATTAAGACATCCGTGACCTGCCCTAAATGCAATAGTGCTTGTATTTTAAAGAAAAGACCAGAAGGTCTTTAGGTGCCGTAAAAAAAATCCTAAAAATAAACGTGTGTCGTTTCAGTTTAAGGTCACGCGAAATTTAGCAGACTACCCATGCAAGGTTGGCACATGTTATTATATTATCATTTGTATAATTTAGGTCTCGGGGGGTACGGGGGCGGAGCCCCCGTAAAGATCACGCATCACAAATTGATCGGTCCTAATGTTTTGCGGACAGTTCAGTACGTGACACCGGTTAGGTCAACTGTACGCCTTTGATGATTGGTTAGGTTAAGTCATGATATTTTCGTTTAAATTCGTTAGTTTAAACGAAAATGAAGAGTGCAAACTTTTCTGGTTAATTTTGAAGTGTTTTATACGAAACTGCCATCCGTTTCCTGTGCAAATGCGTAGTTTTCAAGATGACGATATCTCGAAAACTACGCATTAGCACAGGAAACGGATGGCAGATTCGTGCAGAACACCTCAAAATTTACCAGAAAAGTTTGCTCTCATTATAAAAAGAGACTGTCAAAAAACGAATAATTACCTTTTCTTTATACGGAGAACGTGAAAACGATCGTGATTAGTCGAAAGAACACACGCACAAATTTTGAATTCCTATTTATCAGACACGAAAAAATATTGCACAAGCCTCTTTTAAGAACGGAGTGCATGGGTTCGTATTATTAAATTTATAACAATTTAATAAGGTTAGCTGCCATCAAAAAATGTCGTGAATACGTTTTATTATACTTCATTATTTACTCTACTTTCTGCTCTCTATTGCATTTATCGCTTGCTTTCTCTGTACTACACTCGTTTTCACTGTGCCGTATAAATTCATGGTAGCCACGCCGAGACTATGGAAGCCGTTACAACACAAAGGGGAAGAGGGGGGGGGGTTCATTAACACTCTTTTTAAACGCTTGTTAACACTTTATTTAATTCCGAAAATGCTTTAAGTAATGTGAGGGGATGCGAGTAGGAAATTTTACTATAATATTTTACGTCGGAGAGGGGCACAAACAATTAATTTAATTTTAAGATTACGTGGCCCCAACTTTACGCTTATCGCGCTGCCAAATGATTGACTCTTTTTGTGGGTAGCAGGGTTGCCAAGTTAAAATTCAATTTTATAGCCAGAAATACTCTAACTTATAACCAAAATTAGCTAGATTTTCTTACCCAAATAGCTAGAAATATAGCTAGAAAAAATGCATTTTCTGAGAATTATTATAATAGTAAATTAAAATATAAATTCATTTCAATGTAAAATAACTATTTATTTTAATCAAAAGAGAGCCAAAACTAATTTATCTTACCTTATCAAATTATTCTACATCAAAGATGGAAGTAGATGGGCTTGGCTCACAAATATTTTGGGTTTCTATTTCTGTTTTTTTATTACTATAAGCTGACATTGTTCCTATAGCTTCTAAAGTTTTATTAGGGAGCTCATAATTGCAGCAGCATTTATTGTGCCTTATTAGACCAAACTTTATAGACAAAATAGCATTGAGGAGCTTCAATTCCATTCTATTTCTCAACTTTCATTTAGCATTATTCATGCTGCTAAATATTCTTTCAACTTCTGCATTGGAGTGAGGGAGTATCAAAGTTGAAATAGAACATTCTGAAAGTTCTTTAAAGGAATTACAACCAGAAGCATCTTTATATTGATATACTTCACTCCAAAAAATTTCTGTATCAGTTTTGTTGGTCCAGTCAACCAAATAATGCTTCCTTCAAGCCTAGCAGTTTCGTTTTCGTTGCGCTTAGGCTTACAATATTGAATTAATGGCATAGTTTTGATAGGATTGGCACTAATATGTTTCTTTGCTTTCATATGCAAAATCAAATCTGAGTACTTTGCATTGATATCACATTTACAAAATTTGCAATGAGCCATACTGGGATTTCCTTCCACTGCAACTAACCATTTCTCAAAAGATTCATTTTTAAGCCACTCTTTTCGAAATTTTTGTTTATACTCTTTTTGTTTTGGCATTTTGAGGGGTTGAAAACATCCGTGGTTTAAAAGATTTAAAGAAAAAACTTCACTTCACTAAACAGTTCACACCTTCACTGCACAATGTACTGCGGCATCAGTTTTGCGGCATCTATATTCTGTAAACCCTAAACGTTTATATTCGTTTTCAATCGTTCCTTCAGCATCGCTTCAGGGAAAACGTAATAAAAAACGAGCAAACTTACTCACTTCATTACAGGCACGTCATTTCCTATTATCAGATTTTCAAGAATTCTAAGCTGGACAAAAAAAAAAGAAAATTAGCTGGAATCCACTAAATTATTTTCAAAACCAGCTAGATTTATAGCTATCCGCTAGGTGACTATTTTTGCTAGCTAGATTATATTAAAATCCGCTAGATCTAGCTAGAGATTAGCTAAATTGGCAACCCTGGGGGGTAGTCCGCTCTGTGGGCCTCTGTTCAGGATTGCCAACTCTTCCCATTTTAAACAATTACAATCTAACAAACATACTTTATCGTAATTTCACAATTATTATATTAAACATTATAATCTTAACTAAAAAATTAATATTCTTAACTAGGCATTACTACACTCGCATCACCCCCTTGAAAATAAGTTTTTCACTAGGAAAACTTAATAATATCGTTTAACAAATTTAATAATTTATTCGTTATATATTTTGCAATTTTTTTTTTCTTTAACAAATTCAAAGTTGAGATAGACAAGAAATAATTAGAATGACAAATTCCACACATATATATTGTATCATTATAAAAATCGAAAACAACTATAATTTTCACATTTGCATAAAATAACATTTCACACTAATAATTAAATTACAACCTGTAACTAATCTATACATGCCAAAAAAAAAAAACGGAAAATTTTCTTACAGTGGCTACACAAATCTCAAGTTCACAATTTATTCGAGCGATTTTTCATCAAAGATCGCTTTACATTTGAAACAATTATTTGTATAGTTATACAGTTACTATCAGGGCAACCTAGAAAAAATAAGAAAAAGTTTACATAAAATACTGACCAAGAGCGCACATACTATTTCACGAAAAACGCAACAAATATGGGCAATAATCGCACCCTTTCACTTATAATTTCATTACATAATAATCAGTACATTACTTTGCTGGACGTTGTTTAGATCACAATCCGCACGCTGTAATGGTTCCGCTCTCTCTCCAAATGGCGAAAAAAAAAACAAGAGAGACGTCCAATTCTAAAAGGATCAGGGGGGAAATATACTGAAAGCGGGACCAAGCGCCGGAATTGGACGGAATTTGCAATTCTAGAAGTCGATGAAGAAACTCGCCTTGTCTCATCTCCACTTTTGTCGGTGAACGCTGCTCTTCCTACGTCCAGCTGAAAGACTCTTCCACTGGCAACAATCAAACGATCACTTCGCCGTAGGCCGTTTCCCAACGAACCTACTGTATGTCTGTATGGACAGTACAGTCTTAGACACCCGTTCAAGCTCTCGTGGCTTGCCTACCGCGTGCTAAAACACATATTTAGCGAAGCATTCGAGCAGCGTGACCAGCTACTGCCCGAAAAATACCAGTAGACCATCTTCGATCGAAACTTTCAGTTTCTCTTCTCTTCCGAAACCATCCTGCGCCAAGTCCCTGCGCCATTTGGTTTCTCTTCTCTCTCTCTCTCATCATTGGTGATCGATCAGCTATCCGGTCGACTAAACTCAATGGATGGAACTCGGATTCAACTTGATTGCCTCCAAACCGAGCCTTTCGAAATTTTGAAAAACAGTTATTCGAAACGATTTATACTGCTACTGATTAATTATCGTTGCATATTTAATTTACCAAATTTTCTCGACATTTCACTCCGAAACAATAACTACACATTTCCTCTGGCCAAATTCACGGAAAAAAAAAATTACACATCTCAAAAAAAATTTCGCAAAAATTTAATCACATCTAGCTACCAATAAGGTCACTTATGGCAGTTACAGCGGAGAAGATAAAAAAGGTCATAAAACGCACGAAACAAAATTGTACAGTATAAATATAAAAGCGCCCATACATAGTAACTGTTAGTATAATTTAAGAAATATTATTGTTCAAACTACCGTCAGAAATCACATCGATACTTTTAAATACAAAAGACAAAAATGAACCCCAGAAACTTCATGTCATCACTTCTCTGACAATCACGAACCCTCTTGCCCTTTGAGGGGGAGCACACTAAGACGCCACAAAAACGTTACTGGCTATCTAGAAGGCTCCATTTCCGAGGGAACACTCGAGCCAATGTTTTAAATGCATTAGTACTCAATTGAAGGTTTAAACAATAACAATTTTCCCAAACAGTTATTAAAAAGTTAAAAATTTTAAATATTACTACCGAAAATTATTTTAATACAGTAATTTCAACTTGAAACGCCAAATTTCACATGAAAAACTCGCAATTCACAAATTACATCTGAGACAACTCTCTCCTCCAACAGAAACCCCAGTATGGTTTGCAAATCACAAAAATCCCAGTAATTTATCGTTTCCAAGTGAAACTACAAATTTGCATCGTTATACTAAATAAGAATAGATAATATGCACTAAAAAATACACGCAACCTACTGTAAACAAAAACAAAACATTGCATAATTGAGAGCGGTCGCTTTGTTTAAGCGAACCTCTATACAAATATCCCTAACCGAATGAAACTGCATTATATCCTGACATAATTTTGTAATCTTTTCTATGCAAACGCTCGAACTTAAAAAAAAGGACATTTTTCATTTCTAATACCCAAATTAAAATATCAACTCAAAACATCCTTTTTACAATACAATCTAAATTCCAGATAAAAATTTAACCATTTTCATTGAACTGGAAGAAAGAAATAAAAATCGCCTACCTATACAAATAAAATTGATTATTGAATGAATTTATAAACGTAAAGAAAATATATGAAAAGAATTTTCTACACAAATTTCTGTAATTAAAAAAAAAAATTATAATATCCAGATTTAGTAAAATATGTATACCTTAACTCACATAGGTCGCCAAAATAAAAATAAAATTTACTGCCGCACTTTTAGACCTATAATAATTAATAAATTCAATGTTACGCGTGGAAAGAAGAATTTAGAATTTAATGCATAACATTTGTGCTTATTAAAGAAAAATTCTATGATTATTTATGTTAAACCAATTAAAATTTTGTTAAATAACTAAGAATTTAATACTCAACAGACATATACCGTAGTGACAGTTAATATCCGAACAATATTTAACGATAGGCCTACAAGAAATCTTTCTTTAGTACAATGCAATAGCCATTTTACAAAATATCAGTCGGAATTGTCGTGAAAATGAACGAAAAGAACGGAAAAAATAGATAAATCAGCCTACCTACCAAATTTTATGAGTATATAAATATATATAATTATATATAAACTAATATATACGTATAAGTTAATATGTAAGTATATAAAAAAAATAAAAAAAATTTATAGAAAATTTCACAACACAATTTCTCTATTTCAGTTAAACCAATTTAGCTTATTTTGAAGTCTAACACAATCCTATACGGCCAGCCTATAATCTGACAAATTATTATGTTTAATATTATTTTTCGACTGTCCCTTAAAATGTAACGTAATCCTATTTAGCGCGAAGCGGAGCGAAAAGCCCGTAAACCTACATAAACAATAAAATAAGCCTATCATTATATACAACCAATCGAAATATAATCAAAAATCTACTAATGAATCCCAGAAAATTTTACATGTACATGAAATGTCTTACAATGCTATATATGTATATATACCTAGAAATGCGGTACAAATTTTCGCTCAACCATTTTTAAAGGACCGTATAAAATGTGTATCACACTGTATTTAAACTAACATAATTCACTTACGTACAAATTCAGTGTAAATTTTTTTTTCTATATTAATCGTTATTATTATATTATTATCACAATTACTACTAATTCCAAAAGTTTAAACACAAAAAAGACACAAACGTAGGTAGGTTTGAGGACAGGAGAAAAAGTGAACGAAATATAGTGAAAAGAATGAGTCATCGGCAGCAACGAACAATTTGAAATATATCTCTCCGACGGGCTGAACGAAAGCTAACGAATTAGGAAACAACCGACTCTGAAATTTAATGTTAGACTCAAATGTTTTGACTCCAACAGAAAAACGACTCCACAACGACTAAAAGAAGTTTTGAGTCTCTAGACTCCATCTCAAACAACAAATTTTGACTCGCGAAATTTTTTGAAGCGAAGCGACTCAGAATAATTTGGAAAATAATGGGCGCCATTTTGAATTTACATTTACAATGAATTTTTGCTTAATTTGATAAATACTCTAAAACGGGTAGCGAAACAGAATATCTACTAATTTTCTTTGGTTATTATTCGTTTTTTGACCCAGTCACACCCAGCTATAACAGCAATATTTATTGAATAACCAATCAAAACTGAATAAGAAAATATATATATTATCTTGTGCAAATTTGTATAAAATGTGTTTTTTTATTAAAATATATTTCCTATTTTTGGTGTTTTTTCAATATATATATATATATATCGACTATTTGGTGAATATTTCTTATTTTTGGTGATTCTGGCTACTTCTGCGTAATTCAATTTGTCCTGTTTTACAAGTAAATCATTTTTAGCAAATGTTAGTCTGTTCAGTTCGGTTTTTTTGTGACTAGAAGTATGACGTGTCAGTTATGCATATTTGATTTTGAGACGTGATCCGCCATATTGCCCTCGATGGATGAAGACAAGAGTTTAGACCTTTTTTTCAATCACGGAATAATTAAGACATCCGTGACCTGCCCTAAATGCAATAGTGCTTGTATTTTAAAGAAAAGACCAGAAGGTCTTTAGGTGCCGTAAAAAAATCCTAAAAATAAACGTGTGTCGTTTCAGTTTAAGGTCACGCGAAATTTAGCAGACTACCCATGCAAGGTTGGCACATGTTATTATATTATCATTTGTATAATTTAGGTCTCGGGGGGTACGGGGGCGGAGCCCCCGTAAAGATCACGCATCACAAATTGATCGGTCCTAATGTTTTGCGGACAGTTCAGTACGTGACACCGGTTAGGTCAACTGTACGCCTTTGATGATTGGTTAGGTTAAGTCATGATATTTTCGTTTAAATTCGTTAGTTTAAACGAAAATGAAGAGTGCAAACTTTTCTGGTTAATTTTGAAGTGTTTTATACGAAACTGCCATCCGTTTCCTGTGCAAATGCGTAGTTTTCAAGATGACGATATCTCGAAAACTACGCATTAGCACAGGAAACGGATGGCAGATTCGTGCAGAACACCTCAAAATTTACCAGAAAAGTTTGCTCTCATTATAAAAAGAGACTGTCAAAAAACGAATAATTACCTTTTCTTTATACGGAGAACGTGAAAACGATCGTGATTAGTCGAAAGAACACACGCACAAATTTTGAATTCCTATTTATCAGACACGAAAAAATATTGCACAAGCCTCTTTTAAGAACGGAGTGCATGGGTTCGTATTATTAAATTTATAACAATTTAATAAGGTTAGCTGCCATCAAAAAATGTCGTGAATACGTTTTATTATACTTCATTATTTACTCTACTTTCTGCTCTCTATTGCATTTATCGCTTGCTTTCTCTGTACTACACTCGTTTTCACTGTGCCGTATAAATTCATGGTAGCCACGCCGAGACTATGGAAGCCGTTACAACACAAAGGGGAAGAGGGGGGGGGTTCATTAACACTCTTTTTAAACGCTTGTTAACACTTTATTTAATTCCGAAAATGCTTTAAGTAATGTGAGGGGATGCGAGTAGGAAATTTTACTATAATATTTTACGTCGGAGAGGGGCACAAACAATTAATTTAATTTTAAGATTACGTGGCCCCAACTTTACGCTTATCGCGCTGCCAAATGATTGACTCTTTTTGTGGGTAGCAGGGTTGCCAAGTTAAAATTCAATTTTATAGCCAGAAATACTCTAACTTATAACCAAAATTAGCTAGATTTTCTTACCCAAATAGCTAGAAATATAGCTAGAAAAAATGCATTTTCTGAGAATTATTATAATAGTAAATTAAAATATAAATTCATTTCAATGTAAAATAACTATTTATTTTAATCAAAAGAGAGCCAAAACTAATTTATCTTACCTTATCAAATTATTCTACATCAAAGATGGAAGTAGATGGGCTTGGCTCACAAATATTTTGGGTTTCTATTTCTGTTTTTTATTACTATAAGCTGACATTGTTCCTATAGCTTCTAAAGTTTTATTAGGGAGCTCATAATTGCAGCAGCATTTATTGTGCCTTATTAGACCAAACTTTATAGACAAAATAGCATTGAGGAGCTTCAATTCCATTCTATTTCTCAACTTTCATTTAGCATTATTCATGCTGCTAAATATTCTTTCAACTTCTGCATTGGAGTGAGGGAGTATCAAAGTTGAAATAGAACATTCTGAAAGTTCTTTAAAGGAATTACAACCAGAAGCATCTTTATATTGATATACTTCACTCCAAAAAATTTCTGTATCAGTTTTGTTGGTCCAGTCAACCAAATAATGCTTCCTTCAAGCCTAGCAGTTTCGTTTTCGTTGCGCTTAGGCTTACAATATTGAATTAATGGCATAGTTTTGATAGGATTGGCACTAATATGTTTCTTTGCTTTCATATGCAAAATCAAATCTGAGTACTTTGCATTGATATCACATTTACAAAATTTGCAATGAGCCATACTGGGATTTCCTTCCACTGCAACTAACCATTTCTCAAAAGATTCATTTTTAAGCCACTCTTTTCGAAATTTTTGTTTATACTCTTTTTGTTTTGGCATTTTGAGGGGTTGAAAACATCCGTGGTTTAAAAGATTTAAAGAAAAAACTTCACTTCACTAAACAGTTCACACCTTCACTGCACAATGTACTGCGGCATCAGTTTTGCGGCATCTATATTCTGTAAACCCTAAACGTTTATATTCGTTTTCAATCGTTCCTTCAGCATCGCTTCAGGGAAAACGTAATAAAAAACGAGCAAACTTACTCACTTCATTACAGGCACGTCATTTCCTATTATCAGATTTTCAAGAATTCTAAGCTGGACAAAAAAAAAAGAAAATTAGCTGGAATCCACTAAATTATTTTCAAAACCAGCTAGATTTATAGCTATCCGCTAGGTGACTATTTTTGCTAGCTAGATTATATTAAAATCCGCTAGATCTAGCTAGAGATTAGCTAAATTGGCAACCCTGGGGGTAGTCCGCTCTGTGGGCCTCTGTTCAGGATTGCCAACTCTTCCATTTTAAACAATTACAATCTAACAAACATACTTTATCGTAATTTCACAATTATTATATTAAACATTATAATCTTAACTAAAAATTAATATTCTTAACTAGGCATTACTACACTCGCATCACCCCCTTGAAAATAAGTTTTTCACTAGGAAAACTTAATAATATCGTTTAACAAATTTAATAATTTATTCGTTATATATTTTGCAATTTTTTTTTCTTTAACAAATTCAAAGTTGAGATAGACAAGAAATAATTAGAATGACAAATTCCACACATATATATTGTATCATTATAAAAATCGAAAACAACTATAATTTTCACATTTGCATAAAATAACATTTCACACTAATAATTAAATTACAACCTGTAACTAATCTATACATGCCAAAAAAAAAAAAACGGAAAATTTTCTTACAGTGGCTACACAAATCTCAAGTTCACAATTTATTCGAGCGATTTTTCATCAAAGATCGCTTTACATTTGAAACAATTATTTGTATAGTTATACAGTTACTATCAGGGCAACCTAGAAAAAATAAGAAAAAGTTTACATAAAATACTGACCAAGAGCGCACATACTATTTCACGAAAAACGCAACAAATATGGGCAATAATCGCACCCTTTCACTTATAATTTCATTACATAATAATCAGTACATTACTTTGCTGGACGTTGTTTAGATCACAATCCGCACGCTGTAATGGTTCCGCTCTCTCTCCAAATGGCGAAAAAAAAAAACAAGAGAGACGTCCAATTCTAAAAGGATCAGGGGGGGAAATATACTGAAAGCGGGACCAAGCGCCGGAATTGGACGGAATTTGCAATTCTAGAAGTCGATGAAGAAACTCGCCTTGTCTCATCTCCACTTTTGTCGGTGAACGCTGCTCTTCCTACGTCCAGCTGAAAGACTCTTCCACTGGCAACAATCAAACGATCACTTCGCCGTAGGCCGTTTCCCAACGAACCTACTGTATGTCTGTATGGACAGTACAGTCTTAGACACCCGTTCAAGCTCTCGTGGCTTGCCTACCGCGTGCTAAAACACATATTTAGCGAAGCATTCGAGCAGCGTGACCAGCTACTGCCCGAAAAATACCAGTAGACCATCTTCGATCGAAACTTCAGTTTCTCTTCTCTTCCGAACCATCCTGCGCCAAGTCCCTGCGCCATTTGGTTTCTCTTCTCTCTCTCTCTCATCATTGGTGATCGATCAGCTATCCGGTCGACTAAACTCAATGGATGGAACTCGGATTCAACTTGATTGCCTCCAAACCGAGCCTTTCGAATTTTGAAAAACAGTTATTCGAAACGATTTATACTGCTACTGATTAATTATCGTGCATATTTAATTTACCAAATTTTCTCGACATTTCACTCCGAAAAAATAACTACATTTCCTCTGGCCAAATTCACGGAAAAAAAAAATTACACATCTCAAAAAAATTTCGCAAAAATTTAATCACATCTAGCTACCAATAAGGTCACTTATGGCAGTTACAGCGGAGAAGATAAAAAAGGTCATAAACGCACGAAACAAATTGTACAGTATAAATATAAAAGCGCCCATACATAGTAACGTTAGTATATTTAAGAAATATTATTGTTTCAAAACTACCGTCAGAAATCACATCGATACTTTTAAATACAAAGACAAAAATGAACCCAGAAACTTCTGTCATCACTTCTCTGACAATCACGAACCCTCTTGCCCTTGAGGGGAGCACACTAAGACGCCACAAAAACGTTACTGGCTATCTAGAAGGCTCCATTTCCGAGGGAACCTCGAGCCAATGTTTTAAATGCATTAGTACTCAATTGAAGGTTAAACAATAACAATTTTCCCCAAACAGTTATTAAAAAGTTTAAAAAATTTTAAATATTACTACCGAAAATTATTTTAATACCGTAATTTCAACTTGAAACGCCAAATTTCACATGAAAAACTCGCATTCACAAATTACATCTGAGACAACTCTCTCCTCCAACAGAACACCAGTATGGTTTGCAAATCACAAAAATCCCAGTAATTTATCGTTTCCAAGTGAAACTACAAATTTGCATCGTTATACTAAATAATATAGATAATATGCCTAAAAAATACACGCAACCTACTGTCAACAAAAACAAAACATTGCATAATTGAGAGCTGGTCGCTTTGTTTAAGCGAACTATACAAATATCCTAACCGAATGAAACTGCATTATATCCTGACATAATTTTGTAATCTTTTCTATGCAACGCTCGAACTTAAAAAAAGGACATTTTCATTTCTAATACCCAAATTAAAATATCAACTCAAAACATCCTTTTTACAATACAATCTAAATTCCAGATAAAAATTTAACCATTTTCATTGAACTGGAAGAAAGAAATAAAAATCGCCTACCTATACAAATAAAATTGTTATTGAATGAATTTATAAAACGTAAAGAAAATATAGAAAAGAATTTTCTACACAAATTCTGTAATTAAAAAAAAAAATTATAATATATCCAGATTTAGTAAAATGTATACCTTAACTCACATAGTCGCCAAAATAAAAATAAAATTTACTGCCGCACTTTTAGACCTATAATAATTAATAAATTCAATGTTACGCGTGGAAAGAAGAATTAGAATTTAATGCATAACATTTGTGCTTATTAAAGAAAAATTCTATGATTATTTATGTTAAACCAATTAAAATTTTGTTAAATAACTAAGATTTAATACTCAACAGACATATACCGTAGTGACAGTTAATATCCGAACAATATTTAACGATAGGCCTACAAGAAATCTTTCTGTACAATGCAATAGCCATTTTACAAAATATCAGTCGGAATTGTCGTGAAATGAACGAAAAGAACGGAAAAAATAGATAATCAGCCTACCTACCAAATTTTATGAGTATATAAATATATATAATTATATATATAACTAATATATACGTATAGTTAATATGTAAGTATATAAAAAAATAAAAAAAATTTAGAAAATTTCACAACACAATTTCTCTATTTCAGTTAAACCAATTTAGCTTATTTTGAAGTCTAACACAATCCTATACGGCCAGCCTATAATCTGACAAATTATTATGTTTAATATTATTTTTCGACTGTCCCTTAAAATGTAACGTAATCCTATTTAGCGCGAAGCGGAGCGAAAAGCCCGTAAACCTACATAAACAATAAAATAAGCCTATCATTATATACAACCAATCGAAATATAATCAAAAATCTACTAATGAATCCCAGAAAATTTTACATGTACATGAAATGTCTTACAATGCTATATATGTATATATACCTAGAAATGCGGTACAAATTTTCGCTCAACCATTTTTAAAGGACCGTATAAAATGTGTATCACACTGTATTTAAACTAACATAATTCACTTACGTACAAATTCAGTGTAAATTTTTTTTTCTATATTAATCGTTATTATTATATTATTATCACAATTACTACTAATTCCAAAAGTTTAAACACAAAAAAGACACAAACGTAGGTAGGTTTGAGGACAGGAGAAAAAGTGAACGAAATATAGTGAAAAGAATGAGTCATCGGCAGCAACGAACAATTTGAAATATATCTCTCCGACGGGCTGAACGAAAGCTAACGAATTAGGAAACAACCGACTCTGAAATTTAATGTTAGACTCAAATGTTTTGACTCCAACAGAAAAACGACTCCACAACGACTAAAAGAAGTTTTGAGTCTCTAGACTCCATCTCAAACAACAAATTTTGACTCGCGAAATTTTTTGAAGCGAAGCGACTCAGAATAATTTGGAAAATAATGGGCGCCATTTTGAATTTACATTTACAATGAATTTTTGCTTAATTTGATAAATACTCTAAAACGGGTAGCGAAACAGAATATCTACTAATTTTCTTTGGTTATTATTCGTTTTTTGACCCAGTCACACCCAGCTATAACAGCAATATTTATTGAATAACCAATCAAAACTGAATAAGAAAATATATATATTATCTTGTGCAAATTTGTATAAAATGTGTTTTTTTATTAAAATATATTTCCTATTTTTGGTGTTTTTTCAATATATATATATATATATCGACTATTTGGTGAATATTTCTTATTTTTGGTGATTCTGGCTACTTCTGCGTAATTCAATTTGTCCTGTTTTACAAGTAAATCATTTTTAGCAAATGTTAGTCTGTTCAGTTCGTTCGTTTTTTTTGTGACTAGAAGTATGACGTGTCAGTTATGCATATTTGATTTTGAGACGTGATCCGCCATATTGCCCTCGATGGATGAAGACAAGAGTTTAGACCTTTTTTTCAATCACGGAATAATTAAGACATCCGTGACCTGCCCTAAATGCAATAGTGCTTGTATTTTAAAGAAAAGACCAGAAGGTCTTTAGGTGCCGTAAAAAAAATCCTAAAAATAAACGTGTGTCGTTTCAGTTTAAGGTCACGCGAAATTTAGCAGACTACCCATGCAAGGTTGGCACATGTTTATATTATCATTTGTATAATTTAGGTCTCGGGGGGTACGGGGGCGGAGCCCCCGTAAAGATCACGCATCACAAATTGATCGGTCCTAATGTTTTGCGGACAGTTCAGTACGTGACACCGGTTAGGTCAACTGTACGCCTTTGATGATTGGTTAGGTTAAGTCATGATATTTTCGTTTAAATTCGTTAGTTTAAACGAAAATGAAGAGTGCAAACTTTTCTGGTTAATTTTGAAGTGTTTTATACGAAACTGCCATCCGTTTCCTGTGCAAATGCGTAGTTTTCAAGATGACGATATCTCGAAAACTACGCATTAGCACAGGAAACGGATGGCAGATTCGTGCAGAACACCTCAAAATTTACCAGAAAAGTTTGCTCTCATTATAAAAAGAGACTGTCAAAAAACGAATAATTACCTTTTCTTTATACGGAGAACGTGAAAACGATCGTGATTAGTCGAAAGAACACACGCACAAATTTTGAATTCCTATTTATCAGACACGAAAAAATATTGCACAAGCCTCTTTTAAGAACGGAGTGCATGGGTTCGTATTATTAAATTTATAACAATTTAATAAGGTTAGCTGCCATCAAAAAATGTCGTGAATACGTTTTATTATACTTCATTATTTACTCTACTTTCTGCTCTCTATTGCATTTATCGCTTGCTTTCTCTGTACTACACTCGTTTTCACTGTGCCGTATAAATTCATGGTAGCCACGCCGAGACTATGGAAGCCGTTACAACACAAAGGGGAAGAGGGGGGGGGGTTCATTAACACTCTTTTTAAACGCTTGTTAACACTTTATTTAATTCCGAAAATGCTTTAAGTAATGTGAGGGGATGCGAGTAGGAAATTTTACTATAATATTTTACGTCGGAGAGGGGCACAAACAATTAATTTAATTTTAAGATTACGTGGCCCCAACTTTACGCTTATCGCGCTGCCAAATGATTGACTCTTTTTGTGGGTAGCAGGGTTGCCAAGTTAAAATTCAATTTTATAGCCAGAAATACTCTAACTTATAACCAAAATTAGCTAGATTTTCTTACCCAAATAGCTAGAAATATAGCTAGAAAAAATGCATTTTCTGAGAATTATTATAATAGTAAATTAAAATATAAATTCATTTCAATGTAAAATAACTATTTATTTTAATCAAAAGAGAGCCAAAACTAATTTATCTTACCTTATCAAATTATTCTACATCAAAGATGGAAGTAGATGGGCTTGGCTCACAAATATTTTGGGTTTCTATTTCTGTTTTTTTATTACTATAAGCTGACATTGTTCCTATAGCTTCTAAAGTTTTATTAGGGAGCTCATAATTGCAGCAGCATTTATTGTGCCTTATTAGACCAAACTTTATAGACAAAATAGCATTGAGGAGCTTCAATTCCATTCTATTTCTCAACTTTCATTTAGCATTATTCATGCTGCTAAATATTCTTTCAACTTCTGCATTGGAGTGAGGGAGTATCAAAGTTGAAATAGAACATTCTGAAAGTTCTTTAAAGGAATTACAACCAGAAGCATCTTTATATTGATATACTTCACTCCAAAAAATTTCTGTATCAGTTTTGTTGGTCCAGTCAACCAAATAATGCTTCCTTCAAGCCTAGCAGTTTCGTTTTCGTTGCGCTTAGGCTTACAATATTGAATTAATGGCATAGTTTTGATAGGATTGGCACTAATATGTTTCTTTGCTTTCATATGCAAAATCAAATCTGAGTACTTTGCATTGATATCACATTTACAAAATTTGCAATGAGCCATACTGGGATTTCCTTCCACTGCAACTAACCATTTCTCAAAAGATTCATTTTTAAGCCACTCTTTTCGAAATTTTTGTTTATACTCTTTTTGTTTTGGCATTTTGAGGGGTTGAAAACATCCGTGGTTTAAAAGATTTAAAGAAAAAACTTCACTTCACTAAACAGTTCACACCTTCACTGCACAATGTACTGCGGCATCAGTTTTGCGGCATCTATATTCTGTAAACCCTAAACGTTTATATTCGTTTTCAATCGTTCCTTCAGCATCGCTTCAGGGAAAACGTAATAAAAAACGAGCAAACTTACTCACTTCATTACAGGCACGTCATTTCCTATTATCAGATTTTCAAGAATTCTAAGCTGGACAAAAAAAAAAAAATTAGCTGGAATCCACTAAATTATTTTCAAAACCAGCTAGATTTATAGCTATCCGCTAGGTGACTATTTTTGCTAGCTAGATTATATTAAAATCCGCTAGATCTAGCTAGAGATTAGCTAAATTGGCAACCCTGGGGGGTAGTCCGCTCTGTGGGCCTCTGTTCAGGATTGCCAACTCTTCCCATTTTAAACAATTACAATCTAACAAACATACTTTATCGTAATTTCACAATTATTATATTAAACATTATAATCTTAACTAAAAAATTAATATTCTTAACTAGGCATTACTACACTCGCATCACCCCCTTGAAAATAAGTTTTTCACTAGGAAAACTTAATAATATCGTTTAACAAATTTAATAATTTATTCGTTATATATTTTGCAATTTTTTTTTTCTTTAACAAATTCAAAGTTGAGATAGACAAGAAATAATTAGAATGACAAATTCCACACATATATATTGTATCATTATAAAAATCGAAAACAACTATAATTTTCACATTTGCATAAAATAACATTTCACACTAATAATTAAATTACAACCTGTAACTAATCTATACATGCCAAAAAAAAAAAAACGGAAAATTTTCTTACAGTGGCTACACAAATCTCAAGTTCACAATTTATTCGAGCGATTTTTCATCAAAGATCGCTTTACATTTGAAACAATTATTTGTATAGTTATACAGTTACTATCAGGGCAACCTAGAAAAAATAAGAAAAAGTTTACATAAAATACTGACCAAGAGCGCACATACTATTTCACGAAAAACGCAACAAATATGGGCAATAATCGCACCCTTTCACTTATAATTTCATTACATAATAATCAGTACATTACTTTGCTGGACGTTGTTTAGATCACAATCCGCACGCTGTAATGGTTCCGCTCTCTCTCCAAATGGCGAAAAAAAAAACAAGAGAGACGTCCAATTCTAAAAGGATCAGGGGGGGAAATATACTGAAAGCGGGACCAAGCGCCGGAATTGGACGGAATTTGCAATTCTAGAAGTCGATGAAGAAACTCGCCTTGTCTCATCTCCACTTTTGTCGGTGAACGCTGCTCTTCCTACGTCCAGCTGAAAGACTCTTCCACTGGCAACAATCAAACGATCACTTCGCCGTAGGCCGTTTCCCAACGAACCTACTGTATGTCTGTATGGACAGTACAGTCTTAGACACCCGTTCAAGCTCTCGTGGCTTGCCTACCGCGTGCTAAAACACATATTTAGCGAAGCATTCGAGCAGCGTGACCAGCTACTGCCCGAAAAATACCAGTAGACCATCTTCGATCGAAACTTTCAGTTTCTCTTCTCTTCCGAAACCATCCTGCGCCAAGTCCCTGCGCCATTTGGTTTCTCTTCTCTCTCTCTCTCATCATTGGTGATCGATCAGCTATCCGGTCGACTAAACTCAATGGATGGAACTCGGATTCAACTTGATTGCCTCCAAACCGAGCCTTTCGAAATTTTGAAAAACAGTTATTCGAAACGATTTATACTGCTACTGATTAATTATCGTTGCATATTTAATTTACCAAATTTTCTCGACATTTCACTCCGAAACAATAACTACACATTTGCTCTGGCCAAATTCACGGAAAAAAAAATTACACATCTCAAAAAAAATTTCGCAAAAATTTAATCACATCTAGCTACCAATAAGGTCACTTATGGCAGTTACAGCGGAGAAGATAAAAAAGGTCATAAAACGCACGAAACAAAATTGTACAGTATAAATATAAAAGCGCCCATACATAGTAACTGTTAGTATAATTTAAGAAATATTATTGTTCAAACTACCGTCAGAAATCACATCGATACTTTTAAATACAAAAGACAAAAATGAACCCCAGAAACTTCATGTCATCACTTCTCTGACAATCACGAACCCTCTTGCCCTTTGAGGGGGAGCACACTAAGACGCCACAAAAACGTTACTGGCTATCTAGAAGGCTCCATTTCCGAGGGAACACTCGAGCCAATGTTTTAAATGCATTAGTACTCAATTGAAGGTTTAAACAATAACAATTTTCCCAAACAGTTATTAAAAAGTTAAAAATTTTAAATATTACTACCGAAAATTATTTTAATACAGTAATTTCAACTTGAAACGCCAAATTTCACATGAAAAACTCGCAATTCACAAATTACATCTGAGACAACTCTCTCCTCCAACAGAAACCCCAGTATGGTTTGCAAATCACAAAAATCCCAGTAATTTATCGTTTCCAAGTGAAACTACAAATTTGCATCGTTATACTAAATAAGAATAGATAATATGCACTAAAAAATACACGCAACCTACTGTAAACAAAAACAAAACATTGCATAATTGAGAGCGGTCGCTTTGTTTAAGCGAACCTCTATACAAATATCCCTAACCGAATGAAACTGCATTATATCCTGACATAATTTTGTAATCTTTTCTATGCAAACGCTCGAACTTAAAAAAAAGGACATTTTTCATTTCTAATACCCAAATTAAAATATCAACTCAAAACATCCTTTTTACAATACAATCTAAATTCCAGATAAAAATTTAACCATTTTCATTGAACTGGAAGAAAGAAATAAAAATCGCCTACCTATACAAATAAAATTGATTATTGAATGAATTTATAAAACGTAAAGAAAATATATGAAAAGAATTTTCTACACAAATTTCTGTAATTAAAAAAAAAAATTATAATATCCAGATTTAGTAAAATATGTATACCTTAACTCACATAGGTCGCCAAAATAAAAATAAAATTTACTGCCGCACTTTTAGACCTATAATAATTAATAAATTCAATGTTACGCGTGGAAAGAAGAATTTAGAATTTAATGCATAACATTTGTGCTTATTAAAGAAAAATTCTATGATTATTTATGTTAAACCAATTAAAATTTTGTTAAATAACTAAGAATTTAATACTCAACAGACATATACCGTAGTGACAGTTAATATCCGAACAATATTTAACGATAGGCCTACAAGAAATCTTTCTTTAGTACAATGCAATAGCCATTTTACAAAATATCAGTCGGAATTGTCGTGAAAATGAACGAAAAGAACGGAAAAAATAGATAAATCAGCCTACCTACCAAATTTTATGAGTATATAAATATATATAATTATATATATAACTAATATATACGTATAAGTTAATATGTAAGTATATAAAAAAAATAAAAAAAATTTATAGAAAATTTCACAACACAATTTCTCTATTTCAGTTAAACCAATTTAGCTTATTTTGAAGTCTAACACAATCCTATACGGCCAGCCTATAATCTGACAAATTATTATGTTTAATATTATTTTTCGACTGTCCCTTAAAATGTAACGTAATCCTATTTAGCGCGAAGCGGAGCGAAAAGCCCGTAAACCTACATAAACAATAAAATAAGCCTATCATTATATACAACCAATCGAAATATAATCAAAAATCTACTAATGAATCCCAGAAAATTTTACATGTACATGAAATGTCTTACAATGCTATATATGTATATATACCTAGAAATGCGGTACAAATTTTCGCTCAACCATTTTTAAAGGACCGTATAAAATGTGTATCACACTGTATTTAAACTAACATAATTCACTTACGTACAAATTCAGTGTAAATTTTTTTTTCTATATTAATCGTTATTATTATATTATTATCACAATTACTACTAATTCCAAAAGTTTAAACACAAAAAAGACACAAACGTAGGTAGGTTTGAGGACAGGAGAAAAAGTGAACGAAATATAGTGAAAAGAATGAGTCATCGGCAGCAACGAACAATTTGAAATATATCTCTCCGACGGGCTGAACGAAAGCTAACGAATTAGGAAACAACCGACTCTGAAATTTAATGTTAGACTCAAATGTTTTGACTCCAACAGAAAAACGACTCCACAACGACTAAAAGAAGTTTTGAGTCTCTAGACTCCATCTCAAACAACAAATTTTGACTCGCGAAATTTTTTGAAGCGAAGCGACTCAGAATAATTTGGAAAATAATGGGCGCCATTTTGAATTTACATTTACAATGAATTTTTGCTTAATTTGATAAATACTCTAAAACGGGTAGCGAAACAGAATATCTACTAATTTTCTTTGGTTATTATTCGTTTTTTGACCCAGTCACACCCAGCTATAACAGCAATATTTATTGAATAACCAATCAAAACTGAATAAGAAAATATATATATTATCTTGTGCAAATTTGTATAAAATGTGTTTTTTTATTAAAATATATTTCCTATTTTTGGTGTTTTTTCAATATATATATATATATATCGACTATTTGGTGAATATTTCTTATTTTTGGTGATTCTGGCTACTTCTGCGTAATTCAATTTGTCCTGTTTTACAAGTAAATCATTTTTAGCAAATGTTAGTCTGTTCAGTTCGGTTTTTTTGTGACTAGAAGTATGACGTGTCAGTTATGCATATTTGATTTTGAGACGTGATCCGCCATATTGCCCTCGATGGATGAAGACAAGAGTTTAGACCTTTTTTTCAATCACGGAATAATTAAGACATCCGTGACCTGCCCTAAATGCAATAGTGCTTGTATTTTAAAGAAAAGACCAGAAGGTCTTTAGGTGCCGTAAAAAAAATCCTAAAAATAAACGTGTGTCGTTTCAGTTTAAGGTCACGCGAAATTTAGCAGACTACCCATGCAAGGTTGGCACATGTTATTATATTATCATTTGTATAATTTAGGTCTCGGGGGGTACGGGGGCGGAGCCCCCGTAAAGATCACGCATCACAAATTGATCGGTCCTAATGTTTTGCGGACAGTTCAGTACGTGACACCGGTTAGGTCAACTGTACGCCTTTGATGATTGGTTAGGTTAAGTCATGATATTTTCGTTTAAATTCGTTAGTTTAAACGAAAATGAAGAGTGCAAACTTTTCTGGTTAATTTTGAAGTGTTTTATACGAAACTGCCATCCGTTTCCTGTGCAAATGCGTAGTTTTCAAGATGACGATATCTCGAAAACTACGCATTAGCACAGGAAACGGATGGCAGATTCGTGCAGAACACCTCAAAATTTACCAGAAAAGTTTGCTCTCATTATAAAAAGAGACTGTCAAAAAACGAATAATTACCTTTTCTTTATACGGAGAACGTGAAAACGATCGTGATTAGTCGAAAGAACACACGCACAAATTTTGAATTCCTATTTATCAGACACGAAAAAATATTGCACAAGCCTCTTTTAAGAACGGAGTGCATGGGTTGTATTATTAAATTTATAACAATTTAATAAGGTTAGCTGCCATCAAAAAATGTCGTGAATACGTTTTATTATACTTCATTATTTACTCTACTTTCTGCTCTCTATTGCATTTATCGCTTGCTTTCTCTGTACTACACTCGTTTTCACTGTGCCGTATAAATTCATGGTAGCCACGCCGAGACTATGGAAGCCGTTACAACACAAAGGGGAAGAGGGGGGGGGGTTCATTAACACTCTTTTTAAACGCTTGTTAACACTTTATTTAATTCCGAAAATGCTTTAAGTAATGTGAGGGGATGCGAGTAGGAAATTTTACTATAATATTTTACGTCGGAGAGGGGCACAAACAATTAATTTAATTTTAAGATTACGTGGCCCCAACTTTACGCTTATCGCGCTGCCAAATGATTGACTCTTTTTGTGGGTAGCAGGGTTGCCAAGTTAAAATTCAATTTTATAGCCAGAAATACTCTAACTTATAACCAAAATTAGCTAGATTTTCTTACCCAAATAGCTAGAAATATAGCTAGAAAAAATGCATTTTCTGAGAATTATTATAATAGTAAATTAAAATATAAATTCATTTCAATGTAAAATAACTATTTATTTTAATCAAAAGAGAGCCAAAACTAATTTATCTTACCTTATCAAATTATTCTACATCAAAGATGGAAGTAGATGGGCTTGGCTCACAAATATTTTGGGTTTCTATTTCTGTTTTTTTATTACTATAAGCTGACATTGTTCCTATAGCTTCTAAAGTTTTATTAGGGAGCTCATAATTGCAGCAGCATTTATTGTGCCTTATTAGACCAAACTTTATAGACAAAATAGCATTGAGGAGCTTCAATTCCATTCTATTTCTCAACTTTCATTTAGCATTATTCATGCTGCTAAATATTCTTTCAACTTCTGCATTGGAGTGAGGGAGTATCAAAGTTGAAATAGAACATTCTGAAAGTTCTTTAAAGGAATTACAACCAGAAGCATCTTTATATTGATATACTTCACTCCAAAAAATTTCTGTATCAGTTTTGTTGGTCCAGTCAACCAAATAATGCTTCCTTCAAGCCTAGCAGTTTCGTTTTCGTTGCGCTTAGGCTTACAATATTGAATTAATGGCATAGTTTTGATAGGATTGGCACTAATATGTTTCTTTGCTTTCATATGCAAAATCAAATCTGAGTACTTTGCATTGATATCACATTTACAAAATTTGCAATGAGCCATACTGGGATTTCCTTCCACTGCAACTAACCATTTCTCAAAAGATTCATTTTTAAGCCACTCTTTTCGAAATTTTTGTTTATACTCTTTTTGTTTTGGCATTTTGAGGGGTTGAAAACATCCGTGGTTTAAAAGATTTAAAGAAAAAACTTCACTTCACTAAACAGTTCACACCTTCACTGCACAATGTACTGCGGCATCAGTTTTGCGGCATCTATATTCTGTAAACCCTAAACGTTTATATTCGTTTTCAATCGTTCCTTCAGCATCGCTTCAGGGAAAACGTAATAAAAAACGAGCAAACTTACTCACTTCATTACAGGCACGTCATTTCCTATTATCAGATTTTCAAGAATTCTAAGCTGGACAAAAAAAAAAGAAAATTAGCTGGAATCCACTAAATTATTTTCAAAACCAGCTAGATTTATAGCTATCCGCTAGGTGACTATTTTTGCTAGCTAGATTATATTAAAATCCGCTAGATCTAGCTAGAGATTAGCTAAATTGGCAACCCTGGGGGGTAGTCCGCTCTGTGGGCCTCTGTTCAGGATTGCCAACTCTTCCCATTTTAAACAATTACAATCTAACAAACATACTTTATCGTAATTTCACAATTATTATATTAAACATTATAATCTTAACTAAAAAATTAATATTCTTAACTAGGCATTACTACACTCGCATCACCCCCTTGAAAATAAGTTTTTCACTAGGAAAACTTAATAATATCGTTTAACAAATTTAATAATTTATTCGTTATATATTTTGCAATTTTTTTTTTCTTTAACAAATTCAAAGTTGAGATAGACAAGAAATAATTAGAATGACAAATTCCACACATATATATTGTATCATTATAAAAATCGAAAACAACTATAATTTTCACATTTGCATAAAATAACATTTCACACTAATAATTAAATTACAACCTGTAACTAATCTATACATGCCAAAAAAAAAAAAACGGAAAATTTTCTTACAGTGGCTACACAAATCTCAAGTTCACAATTTATTCGAGCGATTTTTCATCAAAGATCGCTTTACATTTGAAACAATTATTTGTATAGTTATACAGTTACTATCAGGGCAACCTAGAAAAAATAAGAAAAAGTTTACATAAAATACTGACCAAGAGCGCACATACTATTTCACGAAAAACGCAACAAATATGGGCAATAATCGCACCCTTTCACTTATAATTTCATTACATAATAATCAGTACATTACTTTGCTGGACGTTGTTTAGATCACAATCCGCACGCTGTAATGGTTCCGCTCTCTCTCCAAATGGCGAAAAAAAAAACAAGAGAGACGTCCAATTCTAAAAGGATCAGGGGGGGAAATATACTGAAAGCGGGACCAAGCGCCGGAATTGGACGGAATTTGCAATTCTAGAAGTCGATGAAGAAACTCGCCTTGTCTCATCTCCACTTTTGTCGGTGAACGCTGCTCTTCCTACGTCCAGCTGAAAGACTCTTCCACTGGCAACAATCAAACGATCACTTCGCCGTAGGCCGTTTCCCAACGAACCTACTGTATGTCTGTATGGACAGTACAGTCTTAGACACCCGTTCAAGCTCTCGTGGCTTGCCTACCGCGTGCTAAAACACATATTTAGCGAAGCATTCGAGCAGCGTGACCAGCTACTGCCCGAAAAATACCAGTAGACCATCTTCGATCGAAACTTTCAGTTTCTCTTCTCTTCCGAAACCATCCTGCGCCAAGTCCCTGCGCCATTTGGTTTCTCTTCTCTCTCTCTCTCATCATTGGTGATCGATCAGCTATCCGGTCGACTAAACTCAATGGATGGAACTCGGATTCAACTTGATTGCCTCCAAACCGAGCCTTTCGAAATTTTGAAAAACAGTTATTCGAAACGATTTATACTGCTACTGATTAATTATCGTTGCATATTTAATTTACCAAATTTTCTCGACATTTCACTCCGAAACAATAACTACACATTTCCTCTGGCCAAATTCACGGAAAAAAAAAATTACACATCTCAAAAAAAATTTCGCAAAAATTTAATCACATCTAGCTACCAATAAGGTCACTTATGGCAGTTACAGCGGAGAAGATAAAAAAGGTCATAAAACGCACGAAACAAAATTGTACAGTATAAATATAAAAGCGCCCATACATAGTAACTGTTAGTATAATTTAAGAAATATTATTGTTCAAACTACCGTCAGAAATCACATCGATACTTTTAAATACAAAAGACAAAAATGAACCCCAGAAACTTCATGTCATCACTTCTCTGACAATCACGAACCCTCTTGCCCTTTGAGGGGGAGCACACTAAGACGCCACAAAAACGTTACTGGCTATCTAGAAGGCTCCATTTCCGAGGGAACACTCGAGCCAATGTTTTAAATGCATTAGTACTCAATTGAAGGTTTAAACAATAACAATTTTCCCAAACAGTTATTAAAAAGTTAAAAATTTTAAATATTACTACCGAAAATTATTTTAATACAGTAATTTCAACTTGAAACGCCAAATTTCACATGAAAAACTCGCAATTCACAAATTACATCTGAGACAACTCTCTCCTCCAACAGAAACCCCAGTATGGTTTGCAAATCACAAAAATCCCAGTAATTTATCGTTTCCAAGTGAAACTACAAATTTGCATCGTTATACTAAATAAGAATAGATAATATGCACTAAAAAATACACGCAACCTACTGTAAACAAAAACAAAACATTGCATAATTGAGAGCGGTCGCTTTGTTTAAGCGAACCTCTATACAAATATCCCTAACCGAATGAAACTGCATTATATCCTGACATAATTTTGTAATCTTTTCTATGCAAACGCTCGAACTTAAAAAAAAGGACATTTTTCATTTCTAATACCCAAATTAAAATATCAACTCAAAACATCCTTTTTACAATACAATCTAAATTCCAGATAAAAATTTAACCATTTTCATTGAACTGGAAGAAAGAAATAAAAATCGCCTACCTATACAAATAAAATTGATTATTGAATGAATTTATAAAACGTAAAGAAAATATATGAAAAGAATTTTCTACACAAATTTCTGTAATTAAAAAAAAAAATTATAATATCCAGATTTAGTAAAATATGTATACCTTAACTCACATAGGTCGCCAAAATAAAAATAAAATTTACTGCCGCACTTTTAGACCTATAATAATTAATAAATTCAATGTTACGCGTGGAAAGAAGAATTTAGAATTTAATGCATAACATTTGTGCTTATTAAAGAAAAATTCTATGATTATTTATGTTAAACCAATTAAAATTTTGTTAAATAACTAAGAATTTAATACTCAACAGACATATACCGTAGTGACAGTTAATATCCGAACAATATTTAACGATAGGCCTACAAGAAATCTTTCTTTAGTACAATGCAATAGCCATTTTACAAAATATCAGTCGGAATTGTCGTGAAAATGAACGAAAAGAACGGAAAAAATAGATAAATCAGCCTACCTACCAAATTTTATGAGTATATAAATATATATAATTATATATATAACTAATATATACAGTGCCCGCGAAAAGTATCCGATCACCCTGGAAATTTGTATTTTTTACATAAAAAACAATGTTTAAATGTATACTAACCTTATATTAGTATTTTGTCATCTGTCCTTTGGTTTGGATGACTTGTTCTAGACGTTTTGGCATGGATTTAATCAGTTTTGACAAACTTCCACTGATATTTCCTTGCACCATACCTTTTTGATGGCTTCTTGTAATTTTTCGACTGAGCCAGTGTCGTGGCATTCAACCTTATTTTTTATTATTAGCCACATATTTTCTATCGATTGAGATCTGGACTATTACCAGGCCAATCCAAAATATCAAATTTATTGTCAGTAATCCATTTTGTCACTATTTTGGCCCTGTGACATGGTGCACCATCATGCATGTATGTTTTTGTCCTTTGGATTGCCATTGCCATTGGAAGTTTATCCTGTAGCATTGCTAAATACCGTGCACCATTCATAGTTGTGTTCTTCGGAAGAAAATATAGGTTTCCACGCCCATAGTAACCGAAACAACCCCAAACCATCACACTTGGAGGGTGTTTCATTGTCTTTAGGGTCCATCCTATTTGAGCCAATGGGCGGCGAACCTTTTTTGGACAACTTCTGAATGTCAAAAATGTCGACTCATCACTAAATAAAACCTTCCAGTCATCAACAGTGCAATGAATATATTTTTTACAAAATGCGACACGTTTTTTACGCATTTTTTCATTAATGAACGGTTTCTTAGCAGCATGGCGAGATGGTAATACGAGTTCTTTTTGGAGCCGCTCCTGGATAGTTCGTTCAGAAACACCAGATAACAAATTATTCATATTAAATTTTATTTCTTTCGCAGTTATTGTTGGGTTTTCAATACTAAACGTTTCATAAGTTTGTCTGTTCGTGAATTTGTTTTTCTCGGTCTGCCAGATCGTTTTTTAGGGACTGGCGTGGTTAGGCCGGCATTGTTCTTAGCCCGTGAAACCCATAAATTAACGGTACTTTGGGATATGTTTAATTCCTTAGCTATCTGTCTCTGTTATTTCCCACATGTATGCAAAGCAACAATAGCACCTCGACAATCACTCTTAAGTTGTTTTTTAGCACACATTATATATAAATTTTATTTACACCACTTTCTGTAAAAAATTAAAAAATATCAATAAATTTACACAAACAGTGAAATCTGACAACTTTGAGACACAGCCACCCGCAACGAAGGCTACCAGAACACTAATTTGAGAATGCGTTGGATAGCTCACATATCAGCGAGCAACCTCAAAGTTACCAGATGTCGCTAGAACAAATAGAAAGTGAATTATGTGTGTCTGAATATCAAGGGAAAATATTGTATTTTCTTGAGTGATCGGATACTTTTCGCGGGCACTGTACGTATAAGTTAATATGTAAGTATATAAAAAAAATAAAAAAAATTTATAGAAAATTTCACAACACAATTTCTCTATTTCAGTTAAATCAATTTAGCTTATTTTGAAGTCTAACACAATCCTATACGGCCAGCCTATAATCTGACAAATTATTATGTTTAATATTATTTTTCGACTGTCCCTTAAAATGTAACGTAATCCTATTTAGCGCGAAGCGGAGCGAAAAGCCCGTAAACCTACATAAAACAATAAAATAAGCCTATCATTATATACAACCAATCGAAATATAATCAAAAATCTACTAATGAATCCCAGAAAATTTACATGTACATGAAATGTCTTACAATGCTATATATGTATATATACCTAGAAATGCGGTACAAATTTCGCTCAACCATTTTTAAAGGACCGTATAAAATGTGTATCACACTATTTAAACTAACATAATTCACTTACGTACAAATTCAGTGTAAATTTTTTTTTCTATATAATCGTTATTTTATATTATTATCACAATTACTACTAATTCCAAAAGTTTAAACACAAAAAAGACACAAAACGTAGGTAGGTTTGAGGACAGGAGAAAAAGTGAACGAAATATAGGGAAAAGAATGAGTCATGGCGGCAGCAACGAACAATTGAAATATATCTCTCCGACGGGCTGAACGAAAGCTAACGAATTAGGAAACAACCGACTCTGAAATTTAATGTTAGACTCAAATGTTTTGACTCCAACAGAAAAACGACTCCACAACGACTAAAAGAAGTTTTGAGTCTCTAGACTCCATCTCAAACAACAAATTTTGACTCGCGAAATTTTTTGAAGCGAAGCGACTCAGAATAATTTGGAAAATAATGGGCGCCATTTTGAATTTACATTTACAATGAATTTTTGCTTAATTTGATAAATACTCTAAAACGGGTAGCGAAACAGAATATCTACTAATTTTCTTTGGTTATTATTCGTTTTTTGACCCAGTCACACCCAGCTATACAGCAATATTTATTGAATAACCAATCAAAACTGAATAAGAAAATATATATTATCTTGTGCAAATTTGTATAAAATGTGTTTTTTTATTAAAATATATTTCCTATTTTTGGTGTTTTTTCAATATATATATATATTATCGACTATTTGGTGAATATTTCTTATTTTTGGTGATTCGGCTACTTTCTGCGTAATTCAATTTGTCCTGTTTTACAAGTAAATCATTTTTAGCAAATGTTAGTCTGTTCAGTTCGGTTTTTTTGTGACTAGAGAGTATGACGTGTCAGTTATCATATTTGATTTGAGACGTGATCCGCCATATTGCCCTCGATGGATGAAGACAAGAGTTTAGACCTTTTTTCAATCACGGAATAATTAAGACATCCGTGACCTGCCCTAAATGCAATAGTGCTTGTATTTTAAAGAAAAGACCAGAAGGTCTTTAGGTGCCGTAAAAAATCCTAAAAAAACGTGTGTCGTTTCAGTTTAAGGTCACGCGAAATTTAGCAGACTACCCATGCAAGGTTGGCACATGTTATTATATTATCATTTGTATAATTTAGGTCTCGGGGGGTACGGGGGCGGAGCCCCCGTAAAGATCACGCATCACAAATTGATCGGTCCTAATGTTTTGCGGACAGTTCAGTACGTGACACCGGTTAGGTCAACTGTACGCCTTTGATGATTGGTTAGGTTAAGTCATGATATTTTCGTTTAAATTCGTTAGTTTAAACGAAAATGAAGAGTGCAAACTTTTCTGGTTAATTTTGAAGTGTTTTATACGAAACTGCCATCCGTTTCCTGTGCAAATGCGTAGTTTTCAAGATGACGATATCTCGAAAACTACGCATTAGCACAGGGAAAACGGATGGCAGATTCGTGCAGAACACCTCAAAATTTACCAGAAAAGTTTGCTCTCATTATAAAAAGAGACTGTCAAAAAACGAATAATTACCTTTTCTTTATACGGAGAACGTGAAAACGATCGTGATTAGTCGAAAGAACACACGCACAAATTTTGAATTCCTATTTATCAGACACGAAAAATATTGCACAAGCCTCTTTTAAGAACGGAGTGCATGGGTTTATTATTAAATTTATAACAATTTAATAAGGTTAGCTGCCATCAAAAAATGTCGTGAATACGTTTTATTATACTTCATTATTTACTCTACTTTCTGCTCTCTATTGCATTTATCGCTTGCTTTCTCTGTACTACACTCGTTTTCACTGTGCCGTATAAATTCATGGTAGCCACGCCGAGACTATGGAAGCCGTTACAACACAAAGGGGAAGAGGGGGGGGGGTTCATTAACACTCTTTTTAAACGCTTGTTAACACTTTATTTAATTCCGAAAATGCTTTAAGTAATGTGAGGGGATGCGAGTAGGAAATTTTACTATAATATTTTACGTCGGAGAGGGGCACAAACAATTAATTTAATTTTAAGATTACGTGGCCCCAACTTTACGCTTATCGCGCTGCCAAATGATTGACTCTTTTTGTGGGTAGCAGGGTTGCCAAGTTAAAATTCAATTTTATAGCCAGAAATACTCTAACTTATAACCAAAATTAGCTAGATTTTCTTACCCAAATAGCTAGAAATATAGCTAGAAAAAATGCATTTTCTGAGAATTATTATAATAGTAAATTAAAATATAAATTCATTTCAATGTAAAATAACTATTTATTTTAATCAAAAGAGCCAAAACTAATTTATCTTACCTTATCAAATTATTCTACATCAAAGATGGAAGTAGATGGGCTTGGCTCACAAATATTTTGGGTTTCTATTTCTGTTTTTTTATTACTATAAGCTGACATTGTTCCTATAGCTTCTAAAGTTTTATTAGGGAGCTCATAATTGCAGCAGCATTTATTGTGCCTTATTAGACCAAACTTTATAGACAAAATAGCATTGAGGAGCTTCAATTCCATTCTATTTCTCAACTTTCATTTAGCATTATTCATGCTGCTAAATATTCTTTCAACTTCTGCATTGGAGTGAGGGAGTATCAAAGTTGAAATAGAACATTCTGAAAGTTCTTTAAAGGAATTACAACCAGAAGCATCTTTATATTGATATACTTCACTCCAAAAAATTTCTGTATCAGTTTTGTTGGTCCAGTCAACCAAATAATGCTTCCTTCAAGCCTAGCAGTTTCGTTTTCGTTGCGCTTAGGCTTACAATATTGAATTAATGGCATAGTTTTGATAGGATTGGCACTAATATGTTTCTTTGCTTTCATATGCAAAATCAAATCTGAGTACTTTGCATTGATATCACATTTACAAAATTTGCAATGAGCCATACTGGGATTTCCTTCCACTGCAACTAACCATTTCTCAAAAGATTCATTTTTAAGCCACTCTTTTCGAAATTTTTGTTTATACTCTTTTTGTTTTGGCATTTTGAGGGGTTGAAAACATCCGTGGTTTAAAAGATTTAAAGAAAAAACTTCACTTCACTAAACAGTTCACACCTTCACTGCACAATGTACTGCGGCATCAGTTTTGCGGCATCTATATTCTGTAAACCCTAAACGTTTATATTCGTTTTCAATCGTTCCTTCAGCATCGCTTCAGGGAAAACGTAATAAAAAACGAGCAAACTTACTCACTTCATTACAGGCACGTCATTTCCTATTATCAGATTTTCAAGAATTCTAAGCTGGACAAAAAAAAAAGAAAATTAGCTGGAATCCACTAAATTATTTTCAAAACCAGCTAGATTTATAGCTATCCGCTAGGTGACTATTTTTGCTAGCTAGATTATATTAAAATCCGCTAGATCTAGCTAGAGATTAGCTAAATTGGCAACCCTGGGGGTAGTCCGCTCTGTGGGCCTCTGTTCAGGATTGCCAACTCTTCCCATTTTAAACAATTACAATCTAACAAACATACTTTATCGTAATTTCACAATTATTATATTAAACATTATAATCTTAACTAAAAAATAATATTCTTAACTAGGCATTACTACACTCGCATCACCCCCTTGAAAATAAGTTTTTCACTAGGAAAACTTAATAATATCGTTTAACAAATTTAATAATTTATTCGTTATATATTTTGCAATTTTTTTTTCTTTAACAAATTCAAAGTTGAGATAGACAAGAAATAATTAGAATGACAAATTCCACACATATATATTGTATCATTATAAAAATCGAAAACAACTATAATTTTCACATTTGCATAAAATAACATTTCACACTAATAATTAAATTACAACCTGTAACTAATCTATACATGCCAAAAAAAAAAAAACGGAAAATTTTCTTACAGTGGCTACACAAATCTCAAGTTCACAATTTATTCGAGCGATTTTTCATCAAAGATCGCTTTACATTTGAAACAATTATTTGTATAGTTATACAGTTACTATCAGGGCAACCTAGAAAAAATAAGAAAAAGTTTACATAAAATACTGACCAAGAGCGCACATACTATTTCACGAAAAACGCAACAAATATGGGCAATAATCGCACCCTTTCACTTATAATTTCATTACATAATAATCAGTACATTACTTTGCTGGACGTTGTTTAGATCACAATCCGCACGCTGTAATGGTTCCGCTCTCTCTCCAAATGGCGAAAAAAAAAACAAGAGAGACGTCCAATTCTAAAAGGATCAGGGGGGGAAATATACTGAAAGCGGGACCAAGCGCCGGAATTGGACGGAATTTGCAATTCTAGAAGTCGATGAAGAAACTCGCCTTGTCTCATCTCCACTTTTGTCGGTGAACGCTGCTCTTCCTACGTCCAGCTGAAAGACTCTTCCACTGGCAACAATCAAACGATCACTTCGCCGTAGGCCGTTTCCCAACGAACCTACTGTATGTCTGTATGGACAGTACAGTCTTAGACACCCGTTCAAGCTCTCGTGGCTTGCCTACCGCGTGCTAAAACACATATTTAGCGAAGCATTCGAGCAGCGTGACCAGCTACTGCCCGAAAAATACCAGTAGACCATCTTCGATCGAAACTTTCAGTTTCTCTTCTCTTCCGAAACCATCCTGCGCCAAGTCCCTGCGCCATTTGGTTTCTCTTCTCTCTCTCTCTCATCATTGGTGATCGATCAGCTATCCGGTCGACTAAACTCAATGGATGGAACTCGGATTCAACTTGATTGCCTCCAAACCGAGCCTTTCGAAATTTTGAAAAACAGTTATTCGAAACGATTTATACTGCTACTGATTAATTATCGTTGCATATTTAATTTACCAAATTTTCTCGACATTTCACTCCGAAACAATAACTACACATTTCCTCTGGCCAAATTCACGGAAAAAAAAAATTACACATCTCAAAAAAAATTTCGCAAAAATTTAATCACATCTAGCTACCAATAAGGTCACTTATGGCAGTTACAGCGGAGAAGATAAAAAAGGTCATAAAACGCACGAAACAAAATTGTACAGTATAAATATAAAAGCGCCCATACATAGTAACTGTTAGTATAATTTAAGAAATATTATTGTTCAAACTACCGTCAGAAATCACATCGATACTTTTAAATACAAAAGACAAAAATGAACCCCAGAAACTTCATGTCATCACTTCTCTGACAATCACGAACCCTCTTGCCCTTTGAGGGGGAGCACACTAAGACGCCACAAAAACGTTACTGGCTATCTAGAAGGCTCCATTTCCGAGGGAACACTCGAGCCAATGTTTTAAATGCATTAGTACTCAATTGAAGGTTTAAACAATAACAATTTTCCCAAACAGTTATTAAAAAGTTAAAAATTTTAAATATTACTACCGAAAATTATTTTAATACAGTAATTTCAACTTGAAACGCCAAATTTCACATGAAAAACTCGCAATTCACAAATTACATCTGAGACAACTCTCTCCTCCAACAGAAACCCCAGTATGGTTTGCAAATCACAAAAATCCCAGTAATTTATCGTTTCCAAGTGAAACTACAAATTTGCATCGTTATACTAAATAAGAATAGATAATATGCACTAAAAAATACACGCAACCTACTGTAAACAAAAACAAAACATTGCATAATTGAGAGCGGTCGCTTTGTTTAAGCGAACCTCTATACAAATATCCCTAACCGAATGAAACTGCATTATATCCTGACATAATTTTGTAATCTTTTCTATGCAAACGCTCGAACTTAAAAAAAAGGACATTTTTCATTTCTAATACCCAAATTAAAATATCAACTCAAAACATCCTTTTTACAATACAATCTAAATTCCAGATAAAAATTTAACCATTTTCATTGAACTGGAAGAAAGAAATAAAAATCGCCTACCTATACAAATAAAATTGATTATTGAATGAATTTATAAAACGTAAAGAAAATATATGAAAAGAATTTTCTACACAAATTTCTGTAATTAAAAAAAAAAATTATAATATCCAGATTTAGTAAAATATGTATACCTTAACTCACATAGGTCGCCAAAATAAAAATAAAATTTACTGCCGCACTTTTAGACCTATAATAATTAATAAATTCAATGTTACGCGTGGAAAGAAGAATTTAGAATTTAATGCATAACATTTGTGCTTATTAAAGAAAAATTCTATGATTATTTATGTTAAACCAATTAAAATTTTGTTAAATAACTAAGAATTTAATACTCAACAGACATATACCGTAGTGACAGTTAATATCCGAACAATATTTAACGATAGGCCTACAAGAAATCTTTCTTTAGTACAATGCAATAGCCATTTTACAAAATATCAGTCGGAATTGTCGTGAAAATGAACGAAAAGAACGGAAAAAATAGATAAATCAGCCTACCTACCAAATTTTATGAGTATATAAATATATATAATTATATATATAACTAATATATACGTATAAGTTAATATGTAAGTATATAAAAAAAATAAAAAAAATTTATAGAAAATTTCACAACACAATTTCTCTATTTCAGTTAAACCAATTTAGCTTATTTTGAAGTCTAACACAATCCTATACGGCCAGCCTATAATCTGACAAATTATTATGTTTAATATTATTTTTCGACTGTCCCTTAAAATGTAACGTAATCCTATTTAGCGCGAAGCGGAGCGAAAAGCCCGTAAACCTACATAAACAATAAAATAAGCCTATCATTATATACAACCAATCGAAATATAATCAAAAATCTACTAATGAATCCCAGAAAATTTTACATGTACATGAAATGTCTTACAATGCTATATATGTATATATACCTAGAAATGCGGTACAAATTTTCGCTCAACCATTTTTAAAGGACCGTATAAAATGTGTATCACACTGTATTTAAACTAACATAATTCACTTACGTACAAATTCAGTGTAAATTTTTTTTTCTATATTAATCGTTATTATTATATTATTATCACAATTACTACTAATTCCAAAAGTTTAAACACAAAAAAGACACAAACGTAGGTAGGTTTGAGGACAGGAGAAAAAGTGAACGAAATATAGTGAAAAGAATGAGTCATCGGCAGCAACGAACAATTTGAAATATATCTCTCCGACGGGCTGAACGAAAGCTAACGAATTAGGAAACAACCGACTCTGAAATTTAATGTTAGACTCAAATGTTTTGACTCCAACAGAAAAACGACTCCACAACGACTAAAAGAAGTTTTGAGTCTCTAGACTCCATCTCAAACAACAAATTTTGACTCGCGAAATTTTTTGAAGCGAAGCGACTCAGAATAATTTGGAAAATAATGGGCGCCATTTTGAATTTACATTTACAATGAATTTTTGCTTAATTTGATAAATACTCTAAAACGGGTAGCGAAACAGAATATCTACTAATTTTCTTTGGTTATTATTCGTTTTTTGACCCAGTCACACCCAGCTATAACAGCAATATTTATTGAATAACCAATCAAAACTGAATAAGAAAATATATATATTATCTTGTGCAAATTTGTATAAAATGTGTTTTTTTATTAAAATATATTTCCTATTTTTGGTGTTTTTTCAATATATATATATATATATCGACTATTTGGTGAATATTTCTTATTTTTGGTGATTCTGGCTACTTCTGCGTAATTCAATTTGTCCTGTTTTACAAGTAAATCATTTTTAGCAAATGTTAGTCTGTTCAGTTCGGTTTTTTTGTGACTAGAAGTATGACGTGTCAGTTATGCATATTTGATTTTGAGACGTGATCCGCCATATTGCCCTCGATGGATGAAGACAAGAGTTTAGACCTTTTTTTCAATCACGGAATAATTAAGACATCCGTGACCTGCCCTAAATGCAATAGTGCTTGTATTTTAAAGAAAAGACCAGAAGGTCTTTAGGTGCCGTAAAAAAAATCCTAAAAATAAACGTGTGTCGTTTCAGTTTAAGGTCACGCGAAATTTAGCAGACTACCCATGCAAGGTTGGCACATGTTATTATATTATCATTTGTATAATTTAGGTCTCGGGGGGTACGGGGGCGGAGCCCCCGTAAAGATCACGCATCACAAATTGATCGGTCCTAATGTTTTGCGGACAGTTCAGTACGTGACACCGGTTAGGTCAACTGTACGCCTTTGATGATTGGTTAGGTTAAGTCATGATATTTTCGTTTAAATTCGTTAGTTTAAACGAAAATGAAGAGTGCAAACTTTTCTGGTTAATTTTGAAGTGTTTTATACGAAACTGCCATCCGTTTCCTGTGCAAATGCGTAGTTTTCAAGATGACGATATCTCGAAAACTACGCATTAGCACAGGAAACGGATGGCAGATTCGTGCAGAACACCTCAAAATTTACCAGAAAAGTTTGCTCTCATTATAAAAAGAGACTGTCAAAAAACGAATAATTACCTTTTCTTTATACGGAGAACGTGAAAACGATCGTGATTAGTCGAAAGAACACACGCACAAATTTTGAATTCCTATTTATCAGACACGAAAAAATATTGCACAAGCCTCTTTTAAGAACGGAGTGCATGGGTTCGTATTATTAAATTTATAACAATTTAATAAGGTTAGCTGCCATCAAAAAATGTCGTGAATACGTTTTATTATACTTCATTATTTACTCTACTTTCTGCTCTCTATTGCATTTATCGCTTGCTTTCTCTGTACTACACTCGTTTTCACTGTGCCGTATAAATTCATGGTAGCCACGCCGAGACTATGGAAGCCGTTACAACACAAAGGGGAAGAGGTGGGGGGGGGGTTCATTAACACTCTTTTTAAACGCTTGTTAACACTTTATTTAATTCCGAAAATGCTTTAAGTAATGTGAGGGGATGCGAGTAGGAAATTTTACTATAATATTTTACGTCGGAGAGGGGCACAAACAATTAATTTAATTTTAAGATTACGTGGCCCCAACATTACGCACCACGCGCTGCCAAATGATTGACTCTTTTTGTGGGTAGCAGGGTTGCCAAGTTAAAATTCAATTTTATAGCCAGAAATACTCTAACTTATAACCAAAATTAGCTAGATTTTCTTACCCAAATAGCTAGAAATATAGCTAGAAAAAATGCATTTTCTGAGAATTATTATAATAGTAAATTAAAATATAAATTCATTTCAATGTAAAATAACTATTTATTTTAATCAAAAGAGAGCCAAAACTAATTTATCTTACCTTATCAAATTATTCTACATCAAAGATGGAAGTAGATGGGCTTGGCTCACAAATATTTTGGGTTTCTATTTCTGTTTTTTTATTACTATAAGCTGACATTGTTCCTATAGCTTCTAAAGTTTTATTAGGGAGCTCATAATTGCAGCAGCATTTATTGTGCCTTATTAGACCAAACTTTATAGACAAAATAGCATTGAGGAGCTTCAATTCCATTCTATTTCTCAACTTTCATTTAGCATTATTCATGCTGCTAAATATTCTTTCAACTTCTGCATTGGAGTGAGGGAGTATCAAAGTTGAAATAGAACATTCTGAAAGTTCTTTAAAGGAATTACAACCAGAAGCATCTTTATATTGATATACTTCACTCCAAAAAATTTCTGTATCAGTTTTGTTGGTCCAGTCAACCAAATAATGCTTCCTTCAAGCCTAGCAGTTTCGTTTTCGTTGCGCTTAGGCTTACAATATTGAATTAATGCATAGTTTTGATAGGATTGGCACTAATATGTTTCTTTGCTTTCATATGCAAAATCAAATCTGAGTACTTTGCATTGATATCACATTTACAAAATTTGCAATGAGCCATACTGGGATTTCCTTCCACTGCAACTAACCATTTCTCAAAGATTCATTTTTAAGCCACTCTTTCGAAATTTTTGTTTATACTCTTTTTGTTTTGGCATTTTGGAGGGGTTGAAAACATCCGTGGTTTAAAAGATTTAAAGAAAAAACTTCACTTCACTAAACAGTTCACACCTTCACTGCACAATGTACTGCGGCATCAGTTTTGCGGCATCTATATTCTGTAAACCCTAAACGTTTATATTCGTTTTCAATCGTTCCTTCAGCAGCTTCAGGAAACGTAATAAAAAAACGAGCAAACTTACTCACTTCATTACAGGCACGTCATTTCCTATTATCAGATTTTCAAGAATTCTAAGCTGGACAAAAAAAAAAAAAATTAGCTGGAATCCACTAAATTATTTTCAAACCAGCTAGATTTATAGCTATCCGCTAGGTGACTATTTTTGCTAGCTAGATTATATTAAAATCCGCTAGATCTAGCTAGAGATTAGCTAAATTGGCAACCCTGGGGGTAGTCCGCTCTGTGGGCCTCTGTTCAGGATTGCCAACTCTTCCCATTTTAAACAATTACAATCTAACAAACATACTTTATCGTAATTTCACAATTATTATATTAAACATTATAATCTTAACTAAAAAATTAATATTCTTAACTAGGCATTACTACACTCGCATCACCCCCTTGAAAATAAGTTTTTCACTAGGAAAACTTAATAATATCGTTTAACAAATTTAATAATTTATTCGTTATATATTTTGCAATTTTTTTTTTCTTTAACAAATTCAAAGTTGAGATAGACAAGAAATAATTAGAATGACAAATTCCACACATATATATTGTATCATTATAAAAATCGAAAACAACTATAATTTTCACATTTGCATAAAATAACATTTCACACTAATAATTAAATTACAACCTGTAACTAATCTATACATGCCAAAAAAAAAAAACGGAAAATTTTCTTACTGTGGCTACACAAATCTCAAGTTCACAATTTATTCGAGCGATTTTTCATCAAAGATCGCTTTACATTTGAAACAATTATTTGTATAGTTATACAGTTACTATCAGGGCAAACCTAGAAAAATAAGAAAAAGTTTACATAAAATACTGACCAAGAGCGCACATACTATTTCACGAAAAACGCAACAAATATGGGCAATAATCGCACCCTTTCACTTATAATTTCATTACATAATAATCAGTACATTACTTTGCTGGACGTTGTTTAGATCACAATCCGCACGCTGTAATGGTTCCGCTCTCTCTCCAAATGGCGAAAAAAAAAAACAAGAGAGACGTCCAATTCTAAAAGGATCAGGGGGGGAAATATACTGAAAGCGGGACCAAGCGCCGGAATTGGACGGAATTTGCAATTCTAGAAGTCGATGAAGAAACTCGCCTTGTCTCATCTCCACTTTTGTCGGTGAACGCTGCTCTTCCTACGTCCAGCTGAAAGACTCTTCCACTGGCAACAATCAAACGATCACTTCGCCGTAGGCCGTTTCCCAACGAACCTACTGTATGTCTGTATGGACAGTACAGTCTTAGACACCCGTTCAAGCTCTCGTGGCTTGCCTACCGCGTGCTAAAACACATATTTAGCGAAGCATTCGAGCAGCGTGACCAGCTACTGCCCGAAAAATACCAGTAGACCATCTTCGATCGAAACTTTCAGTTTCTCTTCTCTTCCGAAACCATCCTGCGCCAAGTCCTGCGCCATTTGGTTTCTCTTCTCTCTCTCTCTCATCATTGGTGATCGATCAGCTATCCGGTCGACTAAACTCAATGGATGGAACTCGGATTCAACTTGTTGCCTCCAAACCGAGCCTTTCTTTTGAAAAACAGTTATTAAACGATTTATACTGCTACTGATTAATTATCGTTGCATATTTAATTTACCAAATTTTCTCGACATTTCACTCCGAAACAATATATACTAACCTCTGGCCAAATTCACGGAAAAAAAAATTACACATCTAAAAAAAATTTCGCAAAAATTTAATCACATCTAGCTACCAATAAGGTCACTTATGGGCAGTTACAGCGGAGAAGATAAAAAAGGAAAACACGAAACAAAATTGTACAGTATAAATATAAAAGCGCCCATACATAGTAACTGTTAGTATAATTTAAGAAATATTATTGTTCAAACTACCGTCAGAAATCACATCGATACTTTTAAATACAAAAGACAAAAATGAACCCCAGAAACTTCATGTCATCACTTCTCTGACAATCACGAACCCTCTTGCCCTTTGAGGGGGAGCACACTAAGACGCCAAAAAACGTTACTGGCTATCTAGAAGGCTCCATTTCCGAGGGAACACTCGAGCCAATGTTTTAAATGCATTAGTACTCAATTGAAGGTTTAAACAATAACAATTTTCCCAAACAGTTATTAAAAAGTTTAAAAAATTTAAATATTACTACCGAAAATTATTTTAATACAGTAATTTCAACTTGAAACGCCAAATTTCACATGAAAAACTCGCAATTCACAAATTACATCTGAGACAACTCTCTCCTCCAACAGAAACCCCAGTATGGTTTGCAAATCACAAAAATCCCAGTAATTTATCGTTTCCAAGTGAAACTACAAATTTGCATCGTTATACTAAATAAGAATAGATAATATGCACTAAAAAATACACGCAACCTACTGTAAACAAAAACAAAACATTGCATAATTGAGAGCGGTCGCTTTGTTTAAGCGAACCTCTATACAAATATCCCTAACCGAATGAAACTGCATTATATCCTGACATAATTTTGTAATCTTTTCTATGCAAACGCTCGAACTTAAAAAAAAGGACATTTTTCATTTCTAATACCCAAATTAAAATATCAACTCAAAACATCCTTTTTACAATACAATCTAAATTCCAGATAAAAATTTAACCATTTTCATTGAACTGGAAGAAAGAAATAAAAATCGCCTACCTATACAAATAAAATTGATTATTGAATGAATTTATAAAACGTAAAGAAAATATATGAAAAGAATTTTCTACACAAATTTCTGTAATTAAAAAAAAAAAATTATAATATCCAGATTTAGTAAAATATGTATACCTTAACTCACATAGGTCGCCAAAATAAAAATAAAATTTACTGCCGCACTTTTAGACCTATAATAATTAATAAATTCAATGTTACGCGTGGAAAGAAGAATTTAGAATTTAATGCATAACATTTGTGCTTATTAAAGAAAAATTCTATGATTATTTATGTTAAACCAATTAAAATTTTGTTAAATAACTAAGAATTTAATACTCAACAGACATATACCGTAGTGACAGTTAATATCCGAACAATATTTAACGATAGGCCTACAAGAAATCTTTCTTTAGTACAATGCAATAGCCATTTTACAAAATATCAGTCGGAATTGTCGTGAAAATGAACGAAAAGAACGGAAAAAATAGATAAATCAGCCTACCTACCAAATTTTATGAGTATATAAATATATATAATTATATATATAACTAATATATACGTATAAGTTAATATGTAAGTATATAAAAAAAATAAAAAAAATTTATAGAAAATTTCACAACACAATTTCTCTATTTCAGTTAAACCAATTTAGCTTATTTTGAAGTCTAACACAATCCTATACGGCCAGCCTATAATCTGACAAATTATTATGTTTAATATTATTTTTCGACTGTCCCTTAAAATGTAACGTAATCCTATTTAGCGCGAAGCGGAGCGAAAAGCCCGTAAACCTACATAAACAATAAAATAAGCCTATCATTATATACAACCAATCGAAATATAATCAAAAATCTACTAATGAATCCCAGAAAATTTTACATGTACATGAAATGTCTTACAATGCTATATATGTATATATACCTAGAAATGCGGTACAAATTTTCGCTCAACCATTTTTAAAGGACCGTATAAAATGTGTATCACACTGTATTTAAACTAACATAATTCACTTACGTACAAATTCAGTGTAAATTTTTTTTCTATATTAATCGTTATTATTATATTATTATCACAATTACTACTAATTCCAAAAGTTTAAACACAAAAAAGACAAACGTAGGTAGGTTTGAGGACAGGAGAAAAAGTGAACGAAATATAGTGAAAAGAATGAGTCATCGGCAGCAACGAACAATTTGAAATATATCTCTCCGACGGGCTGAACGAAAGCTAACGAATTAGGAAACAACCGACTCTGAAATTTAATGTTAGACTCAAATGTTTTGACTCCAACAGAAAAACGACTCCACAACGACTAAAAGAAGTTTTGAGTCTCTAGACTCCATCTCAAACAACAAATTTTGACTCGCGAAATTTTTTGAAGCGAAGCGACTCAGAATAATTTGGAAAATAATGGGCGCCATTTTGAATTTACATTTACAATGAATTTTTGCTTAATTTGATAAATACTCTAAAACGGGTAGCGAAACAGAATATCTACTAATTTTCTTTGGTTATTATTCGTTTTTTGACCCAGTCACACCCAGCTATAACAGCAATATTTATTGAATAACCAATCAAAACTGAATAAGAAAATATATATATTATCTTGTGCAAATTTGTATAAAATGTGTTTTTTTATTAAAATATATTTCCTATTTTTGGTGTTTTTTCAATATATATATATATATATCGACTATTTGGTGAATATTTCTTATTTTTGGTGATTCTGGCTACTTCTGCGTAATTCAATTTGTCCTGTTTTACAAGTAAATCATTTTTAGCAAATGTTAGTCTGTTCAGTTCGGTTTTTTTGTGACTAGAAGTATGACGTGTCAGTTATGCATATTTGATTTTGAGACGTGATCCGCCATATTGCCCTCGATGGATGAAGACAAGAGTTTAGACCTTTTTTTCAATCACGGAATAATTAAGACATCCGTGACCTGCCCTAAATGCAATAGTGCTTGTATTTTAAAGAAAAGACCAGAAGGTCTTTAGGTGCCGTAAAAAAAATCCTAAAAATAAACGTGTGTCGTTTCAGTTTAAGGTCACGCGAAATTTAGCAGACTACCCATGCAAGGTTGGCACATGTTATTATATTATCATTTGTATAATTTAGGTCTCGGGGGGTACGGGGCGGAGCAAAATTTACCAGAAAAGTTTGCTCTCATTATAAAAAGAGACTGTCAAAAAACGAATAATTACCTTTTCTTTATACGGAGAACGTGAAAACGATCGTGATTAGTCGAAAGAACACACGCACAAATTTTGAATTCCTATTTATCAGACACGAAAAAATATTGCACAAGCCTCTTTTAAGAACGGAGTGCATGGGTTGTATTATTAAATTTATAACAATTTAATAAGGTTAGCTGCCATCAAAAAATGTCGTGAATACGTTTTATTATACTTCATTATTTACTCTACTTTCTGCTCTCTATTGCATTTATCGCTTGCTTTCTCTGTACTACACTCGTTTTCACTGTGCCGTATAAATTCATGGTAGCCACGCCGAGACTATGGAAGCCGTTACAACACAAAGGGGAAGAGGGGGGGGGGTTCATTAACACTCTTTTTAAACGCTTGTTAACACTTTATTTAATTCCGAAAATGCTTTAAGTAATGTGAGGGGATGCGAGTAGGAAATTTTACTATAATATTTTACGTCGGAGAGGGGCACAAACAATTAATTTAATTTTAAGATTACGTGGCCCCAACTTTACGCTTATCGCGCTGCCAAATGATTGACTCTTTTTGTGGGTAGCAGGGTTGCCAAGTTAAAATTCAATTTTATAGCCAGAAATACTCTAACTTATAACCAAAATTAGCTAGATTTTCTTACCCAAATAGCTAGAAATATAGCTAGAAAAAATGCATTTTCTGAGAATTATTATAATAGTAAATTAAAATATAAATTCATTTCAATGTAAAATAACTATTTATTTTAATCAAAAGAGAGCCAAAACTAATTTATCTTACCTTATCAAATTATTCTACATCAAAGATGGAAGTAGATGGGCTTGGCTCACAAATATTTTGGGTTTCTATTTCTGTTTTTTTATTACTATAAGCTGACATTGTTCCTATAGCTTCTAAAGTTTTATTAGGGAGCTCATAATTGCAGCAGCATTTATTGTGCCTTATTAGACCAAACTTTATAGACAAAATAGCATTGAGGAGCTTCAATTCCATTCTATTTCTCAACTTTCATTTAGCATTATTCATGCTGCTAAATATTCTTTCAACTTCTGCATTGGAGTGAGGGAGTATCAAAGTTGAAATAGAACATTCTGAAAGTTCTTTAAAGGAATTACAACCAGAAGCATCTTTATATTGATATACTTCACTCCAAAAAATTTCTGTATCAGTTTTGTTGGTCCAGTCAACCAAATAATGCTTCCTTCAAGCCTAGCAGTTTCGTTTTCGTTGCGCTTAGGCTTACAATATTGAATTAATGGCATAGTTTTGATAGGATTGGCACTAATATGTTTCTTTGCTTTCATATGCAAAATCAAATCTGAGTACTTTGCATTGATATCACATTTACAAAATTTGCAATGAGCCATACTGGGATTTCCTTCCACTGCAACTAACCATTTCTCAAAAGATTCATTTTTAAGCCACTCTTTTCGAAATTTTTGTTTATACTCTTTTTGTTTTGGCATTTTGAGGGGTTGAAAACATCCGTGGTTTAAAAGATTTAAAGAAAAAACTTCACTTCACTAAACAGTTCACACCTTCACTGCACAATGTACTGCGGCATCAGTTTTGCGGCATCTATATTCTGTAAACCCTAAACGTTTATATTCGTTTTCAATCGTTCCTTCAGCATCGCTTCAGGGAAAACGTAATAAAAAACGAGCAAACTTACTCACTTCATTACAGGCACGTCATTTCCTATTATCAGATTTTCAAGAATTCTAAGCTGGACAAAAAAAAAAGAAAATTAGCTGGAATCCACTAAATTATTTTCAAAACCAGCTAGATTTATAGCTATCCGCTAGGTGACTATTTTTGCTAGCTAGATTATATTAAAATCCGCTAGATCTAGCTAGAGATTAGCTAAATTGGCAACCCTGGGGGGTAGTCCGCTCTGTGGGCCTCTGTTCAGGATTGCCAACTCTTCCCATTTTAAACAATTACAATCTAACAAACATACTTTATCGTAATTTCACAATTATTATATTAAACATTATAATCTTAACTAAAAAATTAATATTCTTAACTAGGCATTACTACACTCGCATCACCCCCTTGAAAATAAGTTTTTCACTAGGAAAACTTAATAATATCGTTTAACAAATTTAATAATTTATTCGTTATATATTTTGCAATTTTTTTTTTCTTTAACAAATTCAAAGTTGAGATAGACAAGAAATAATTAGAATGACAAATTCCACACATATATATTGTATCATTATAAAAATCGAAAACAACTATAATTTTCACATTTGCATAAAATAACATTTCACACTAATAATTAAATTACAACCTGTAACTAATCTATACATGCCAAAAAAAAAAAAACGGAAAATTTTCTTACAGTGGCTACACAAATCTCAAGTTCACAATTTATTCGAGCGATTTTTCATCAAAGATCGCTTTACATTTGAAACAATTATTTGTATAGTTATACAGTTACTATCAGGGCAACCTAGAAAAAATAAGAAAAAGTTTACATAAAATACTGACCAAGAGCGCACATACTATTTCACGAAAAACGCAACAAATATGGGCAATAATCGCACCCTTTCACTTATAATTTCATTACATAATAATCAGTACATTACTTTGCTGGACGTTGTTTAGATCACAATCCGCACGCTGTAATGGTTCCGCTCTCTCTCCAAATGGCGAAAAAAAAAACAAGAGAGACGTCCAATTCTAAAAGGATCAGGGGGGGAAATATACTGAAAGCGGGACCAAGCGCCGGAATTGGACGGAATTTGCAATTCTAGAAGTCGATGAAGAAACTCGCCTTGTCTCATCTCCACTTTTGTCGGTGAACGCTGCTCTTCCTACGTCCAGCTGAAAGACTCTTCCACTGGCAACAATCAAACGATCACTTCGCCGTAGGCCGTTTCCCAACGAACCTACTGTATGTCTGTATGGACAGTACAGTCTTAGACACCCGTTCAAGCTCTCGTGCCTACCGCGTGCTAAAACACATATTTAGCGAAGCATTCGAGCAGCGTGACCAGCTGCTGCCGAAAAATACCAGTAGACCATCTTCGATCGAAACTTTCAGTTTCTCTTCTCTTCCGAAACCATCCTGCGCCAAGTCCTGCGCCATTTGGTTTCACTTCTCTCTCTCTCTCATCATTGGATCGATCAGCTATCCGGTCGACTAAACTCAATGGATGGAACTCGGATTCAACTTGGTTGCCTCCAAACCGAGCCTTTCAAAATTTTGAAAAACAGTTATTCGAAACGATTTATACTGCTACTGATTAATTATCGTTGCATATTTAATTTACCAAATTTTCTCGACATTTCACTCCGAAACAATAACTACACATTTCCTCTGGCCAAATTCACGGAAAAAAAAAAATTACACATCTCAAAAAAAAATTCGCAAAAATTTAATCACATCTAGCTACCAATAAGGTCACTTATGGCAGTTACAGCGGAGAAGATAAAAAAGGTCATAAAACGCACGAAACAAAATTGTACAGTATAAATATAAAAGCGCCCATACATAGTAACTGTTAGTATAATTTAAGAAATATTATTGTTCAAACTACCGTCAGAAATCACATCGATACTTTTAAATACAAAAGACAAAAATGAACCCCAGAAACTTCATGTCATCACTTCTCTGACAATCACGAACCCTCTTGCCCTTTGAGGGGGAGCACACTAAGACGCCACAAAAACGTTACTGGCTATCTAGAAGGCTCCATTTCCGAGGGAACACTCGAGCCAATGTTTTAAATGCATTAGTACTCAATTGAAGGTTTAAACAATAACAATTTTCCCAAACAGTTATTAAAAAGTTTAAAAAATTTAAATATTACTACCGAAAATTATTTTAATACAGTAATTTCAACTTGAAACGCCAAATTTCACATGAAAAACTCGCAATTCACAAATTACATCTGAGACAACTCTCTCCTCCAACAGAAACCCAAGTATGGTTTGCAAATCACAAAAATCCCAGTAATTTATCGTTTCCAAGTGAAACTACAAATTTGCATCGTTCTACTAAATAAGAATAGATAATATGCACTAAAAAATACACGCAACCTACTGTAAACAAAAACAAAACATTGCATAATTGAGAGCGGTCGCTTTGTTTAAGCGAACCTCTATACAAATATCCCTAACCGAATGAAACTGCATTATATCCTGACATAATTTTGTAATCTTTTCTATGCAAACGCTCGAACTTAAAAAAAAGGACATTTTTCATTTCTAATACCCAAATTAAAATATCAACTCAAAACATCCTTTTTACAATACAATCTAAATTCCAGATAAAAATTTAACCATTTTCATTGAACTGGAAGAAAGAAATAAAAATCGCCTACCTATACAAATAAAATTGATTATTGAATGAATTTATAAAACGTAAAGAAAATATATGAAAAGAATTTTCTACACAAATTTCTGTAATTAAAAAAAAAAATTATAATATCCAGATTTAGTAAAATATGTATACCTTAACTCACATAGGTCGCCAAAATAAAAATAAAATTTACTGCCGCACTTTTAGACCTATAATAATTAATAAATTCAATGTTACGCGTGGAAAGAAGAATTTAGAATTTAATGCATAACATTTGTGCTTATTAAAGAAAAATTCTATGATTATTTATGTTAAACCAATTAAAATTTTGTTAAATAACTAAGAATTTAATACTCAACAGACATATACCGTAGTGACAGTTAATATCCGAACAATATTTAACGATAGGCCTACAAGAAATCTTTCTTTAGTACAATGCAATAGCCATTTTACAAAATATCAGTCGGAATTGTCGTGAAAATGAACGAAAAGAACGGAAAAAATAGATAAATCAGCCTACCTACCAAATTTTATGAGTATATAAATATATATAATTATATATATAACTAATATATATGTATAAGTTAATATGTAAGTATATAAAAAAAATAAAAAAAATTTATAGAAAATTTCACAACACAATTTCTCTATTTCAGTTAAACCAATTTAGCTTATTTTGAAGTCTAACACAATCCTATACGGCCAGCCTATAATCTGACAAATTATTATGTTTAAGATTATTTTTCGACTGTCCCTTAAAATGTAACGTAATCCTATTTAGCGCGAAGCGGAGCGAAAAGCCCGTAAACCTACATAAACAATAAAATAAGCCTATCATTATATACAACCAATCGAAATATAATCAAAAATCTACTAATGAATCCCAGAAAATTTTACATGTACATGAAATGTCTTACAATGCTATATATGTATATATACCTAGAAATGCGGTACAAATTTTCGCTCAACCATTTTTAAAGGACCGTATAAAATGTGTATCACACTGTATTTAAACTAACATAATTCACTTACGTACAAATTCAGTGTAAATTTTTTTTTCTATATTAATCGTTATTATTATATTATTATCACAATTACTACTAATTCCAAAAGTTTAAACACAAAAAAGACAAACGTAGGTAGGTTTGAGGACAGGAGAAAAAGTGAACGAAATATAGTGAAAAGAATGAGTCATCGGCAGCAACGAACAATTTGAAATATATCTCTCCGACGGGCTGAACGAAAGCTAACGAATTAGGAAACAACCGACTCTGAAATTTAATGTTAGACTCAAATGTTTTGACTCCAACAGAAAAACGACTCCACAACGACTAAAAGAAGTTTTGAGTCTCTAGACTCCATCTCAAACAACAAATTTTGACTCGCGAAATTTTTGAAGCGAAGCGACTCAGAATAATTTGGAAAATAATGGGCGCCATTTTGAATTTACATTTACAATGAATTTTTGCTTAATTTGATAAATACTCTAAAACGGGTAGCGAAACAGAATATCTACTAATTTTCTTTGGTTATTATTCGTTTTTTGACCCAGTCACACCCAGCTATAACAGCAATATTTATTGAATAACCAATCAAAACTGAATAAGAAAATATATATATTATCTTGTGCAAATTTGTATAAAATGTGTTTTTTTATTAAAATATATTTCCTATTTTTGGTGTTTTTTCAATATATATATATATATCGACTATTTGGTGAATATTTCTTATTTTTGGTGATTCTGGCTACTTCTGCGTAATTCAATTTGTCCTGTTTTACAAGTAAATCATTTTTAGCAAATGTTAGTCTGTTCAGTTCGGTTTTTTTGTGACTAGAAGTATGACGTGTCAGTTATGCATATTTGATTTTGAGACGTGATCCGCCATATTGCCCTCGATGGATGAAGACAAGAGTTTAGACCTTTTTTTCAATCACGGAATAATTAAGACATCCGTGACCTGCCCTAAATGCAATAGTGCTTGTATTTTAAAGAAAAGACCAGAAGGTCTTTAGGTGCCGTAAAAAAATCCTAAAAATAAACGTGTGTCGTTTCAGTTTAAGGTCACGCGAAATTTAGCAGACTACCCATGCAAGGTTGGCACATGTTATTATATTATCATTTGTATAATTTAGGTCTCGGGGGGTACGGGGGCGGAGCAAAATTTACCAGAAAAGTTTGCTCTCATTATAAAAAGAGACTCTGTCAAAAAACGAATAATTACCTTTTCTTTATACGGAGAACGTGAAAACGATCGTGATTAGTCGAAAGAACACACGCACAAATTTTGAATTCCTATTTATCAGACACGAAAAAATATTGCACAAGCCTCTTTTAAGAACGGAGTGCATGGGTTTGTATTATTAAATTTATAACAATTTAATAAGGTTAGCTGCCATCAAAAAATGTCGTGAATACGTTTTATTATACTTCATTATTTACTCTACTTTCTGCTCTCTATTGCATTTATCGCTTGCTTTCTCTGTATTACACTCGTTTTCACTGTGCCGTATAAATTCATGGTAGCCACGCCGAGACTATGGAAGCCGTTACAACACAAAGGGGAAGGGGGGGGGTTCATTAACACTCTTTTTAAACGCTTGTTAACACTTTATTTAATTCCGAAAATGCTTTAAGTAATTTGAGGGGATGCGAGTAGGAAATTTTACTATAATATTTTACGTCGGAGAGGGGCACAAACAATTAATTTAATTTTAAGATTACATGGCCCCAACTTTACGCTTATCGCGCTGCCAAATGACTGACTCTTTTTGTGGGTAGCAGGGTTGCCAAGTTAAAATTCAATTTTATAGCCAGAAATACTCTAACTTATAACCAGAATTAGCTAGATGTTCTTACCCAAATAGCTAGAAATATAGCTAGAAAAAATGCATTTTCTGAGAATTATTATAGTAAATTGAAATATAAATTCATTTCAATGTAAAATAACTATTTATTTTAATCAAAGAGCCAAAACTAATTTATCTTACCTTATCAAATTATTCTACATCAAAGATGGAAGTAGATGGGCTTGGCTCACAAATATTTTGGGTTTCTATTTCTGTTTTTTTATTACTATAAGCTGACATTGTTCCTATAGCTTCTAAAGTTTTTATTAGGGAGCTCATAATTGCAGCAGCATTTATTGTGCCTTATTAGACTAAACTTTATAGACAAAATAGCATTGAGGAGCTTCAATTCCATTCTATTTCTCAACTTTCATTTAGCATTATTCATGCTGCTAAATATTCTTTCAACTTCTGCATTGGAGTGAGGGAGTATCAAAGTTGAAATAGAACATTCTGAAAGTTCTTTAAAGGAATTACAACCAGAAGCATCTTTATATTGATATACTTCACTCCAAAAAATTTCTGTATCAGTTTTGTTGGTCCAGTCAACCAAATAATGCTTCCTTCAAGAATAGCAGTTTCGTTGCGCTTAAGCTTACAATATTGAATTAATGGCATAGTTTTGATAGGATTGGCACTAATATGTTTCTTTGCTTTCATATGCAAAATCAAATCTGAGTACTTTGCATTGATATCACATTTACAAAATTTGCAATGAGCCATACTGGGATTTCCTTCCACTGCAACTAACCATTTCTCAAAAGATTCATTTTTAAGCCACTCTTTTCGAAATTTTTGTTTATACTCTTTTTGTTTTGGCATTTTGAGGGGTTGAAAACATCCGTGGTTTAAAAGATTTAAAGAAAAAACTTCACTTCACTAAACAGTTCACACCTTCACTGCACAATGTACTGCGGCATCAGTTTTGCGGCATCTATATTCTGTAAACCCTAAACGTTTATATTCGTTTTCAATCGTTCCTTCAGCATCGCTTCAGGGAAAACGTAATAAAAAACGAGCAAACTTACTCACTTCATTACAGGCACGTCATTTCCTATTATCAGATTTTCAAGAATTCTAAGCTGGACAAAAAAAGAATGAAAATTAGCTAGAATCCACTAAATTATTTTCAAAACCAGCTAGATTTATAGCTATCCGCTAGGTGACTATTTTTGCTAGCTAGATTATATTAAAATCCGCTAGATCTAGCTAGAAATTAGCTAAATTGGCAACTCTGGGGGGTAGTCCGCTCTGTGGGCCTCTGTTCAGGATTGCCAACTCTTCCCATTTTAAACAATTACAATCTAACAAACATACTTTATCGTAATTTCACAATTATTAGTAAATTTATATTAAACATTATAATCTTAACTAAACAAAAATTAATATTCTTAACTAGGCATTACTACAATATATATATATATAATTTTTTTTTTTTTTTAAATACATAGTTTTATAACGTCTATAGCCATCCTGGTGAAGGAAGACTAGACAGTGGTTTGGGTGTTTTTATTATCTTGTTTACGAATCGTTGTGATTCTTGAATTTCCATTGTTACCCCGATATCGCGAAGGGAAGAAGAAAGGAAAGAAAGGAAATTCGCTTTGTCCGAAAACCATGGGGAGGAATTTACAGTGTCACCCATAATTAATTGTACGCCAAACGTAATTGGACACTGTTTTGCACTGTTTATGTAACTAACCAAAAACACTCGTAATCGGATATATTATTTGGCGCTTAAACATGGCGTAATACTACGGCATACTTCAGTAAAATTAATGATTAAAGGGTCTCAAGAGGGTATGACACTCGCCCTGATTTATTATTATAACCTCGTCTGATCCCTGATTTCTTAGTAATCATAATTGAAATTAGTTTCAACTCTATGTTACAGTTAACGTTAATGCTACGTATAGATTTTTTAACTAAGATCTTTATAAACACTATACACTATACGTCTTTACCCCTGTCTATGACCCTCAATCTTTCAAACGCAGAGTGTCTAGGCATCTCGAAAACTCTGGACCTTCATTTTGGCTCTCTTCTTCTTCTATGGAGAATACTTCATTACGAATTATACGATGCACAGATGTTCGTGAAAGACCTCCTGCTGACAAACGTGGAATTGACTTCTGTGGACTGCGTGCAATAATTTCATGAACCATATTTAAGTGTTGCACAGATCTTGTGGATCGTCGCTTACCACTATTACCCTAATGTTGATTGCTTACATTTCCCTTCGTTTTAAATTTTCTAACGATTTGTGATATTGTCTTTCTATCGGGTGGATCTGTGCATCCATATTTTCTGCAAAAGTCCCGTCTGCACCTGTGTCACAGAATTTGTCACATGAAACCACTCAGTGATCTTGATTTTCTGTTCCAGCTACACACGCGGTATCATGTTTGAGGGTTCAACCATATTGTTCCGTGTAGACTAGGTTTTTAGAAATAAAAAATATTATACAGAAGTCGTTATATCAGTGTTATAGACGTTATAGGTAAAAAACGCAAAAATCTAGAAAAAATCTAGAATGAACACCGAAAAATGAATATAATATACCAGTAGGGAGTGTCAATTTTGGGGGTGAAATGACTAAATTGAAAATTATGTGATTTGGTAGCAATTTAATGTAATCATTTGGCATACAAAATAATATCCTTACTTCAAAAACAATAAAAAATAACTCCTACCTACATCAATTTTAATTAAAAAATTCCATTTTTTCATAAATTCGTAACAAAATAACAAACGTGCGCAAACATCCTATCAACATTTAAAGTGGCAATAAGATATCATTCAGAGTCTTTATTTGAAAGTAACCAATGCAGTCATGTCCTTTTTGCTGCGGTTCCTTGATATCAGCATTCGGCTTGCAACTTGCGCTTTGATGTAGCCTTCTCGCCTCTCGTGACTGTAAACTTGACTAGCTACTTCTGTGACCATTTTCACACATCTCTCCACACTCTGAGTGTGAGAAGGCCACTTTGGCACTTGCATTGGGGCCTCTTTAAGTTGTGTTAAATCTTTGTTTGTTATACATGTTGTCAGTGGTGGCTCCAAAACTTCCGAACTCAAGTTAACTAATTCTGACAATTTCGTGGCATTGACGTTTATTGGAGGTACCTTCCTTGTCTGAACAGAGCAGTCTCCCAGCTGGTCATCATCTAGTGATGTTCCTCTAAGCTTTAGAATGATTTCCACAGCCTCAGTTCGCTCTTTGGTACATTGGCTGCAGAGTATTGCTTGCAAAACTGCCTCTGGCTTAGCATACCAAGCGGACCTTGTCACCACAGGTAACACGATGTCCACCACTACTTTCCTTTGGGTTCTCAGTAGCTGTAATTGAAACAAGATGTGGTTGGGCCCCTCCATCCACATTGGATTAAGTTTTACATTGAACCAGTGAGGAAAATAAAACCCAATAATAAATTCAACAATCAACATCAAATTCTGTAGCATTTTGCCCTTCAGTGCATGTTTGGAAACCCAAATCCTGCAGAAACGAATCGCTGTAGTTAACCAACGACTGTGACTTACGGGTCCAATCTCCAAGAGAGCCAGATTTTGAGGCAACTCTCCTGATCTGATTGTTTGAACAATACGATAAGCGTAAGATTGATCCGTGCTGAGGTCTTTGATAACTGTTATTTATTTATTTATTTATTGGGTTCAAAATCCCAGCTGAGCCGTGAACGGCCAAGCTCTGAAGGGCCAGTTCAACCTACAGCCCAAGTTAAGCTACAATTAAAAACTTACGGACTTGGAGGTCCTATTAAGTCCTACCTCAGGGTTGCTGACTCGATGTGGGCCTACCTTAGGCCTCAGTTGCATGAATTTAAGATATAAAACAAAAGGGGCACTATTTATGGTCTTTCTAAACCTTGCAACAACAACACAACCTGCACTATTGCACGATGCAACAATCTTGTATCTAAACAACCAAACTGAATTGCAAGAGAGCTCTCTATAAAACCACACCCTGTAAGTACGGCATTCCACAAACGAGTAGAAAAGACGCGCAGCGCCCCAAAAATGCCACAAGAGTGCCCAAACAATGATGCCACAAGAGCCCAAAAATGCTAGCTCTAAATTAAGTGAATTTTTCACTAACCTTACAATTATGAGATGGATATATATACACCTTAACTTAATATATACAAGCAATGCTGCATCAATCAGCTTAGTCATCATATCGCCTTGGGACAACAATGGTTCTTCCTCTTCTAGACTTTCTAACACTCCCCACCCAAGAGGCATTGTTGTCATTACCTTCTGCAAGGTTAGCCAAGCCTTCTCCATGAGGCTGTAACTCAAATGTTTCATCTTGACTATCCGTGTTTTTGCTGATTTCTAAAGCATAGAGTTTTTGTATAGGTCTCTTTAACTTTCCTCCTGAAGTCTTTACCAGTGCAGACCTAACTAAATTGTCTTTGCCAACAAACAACTCTTCAATTATGCCAAGCTTCCAGCATTGCCTTGGTCTTTCATCCCCAATCATTACCACCAATCCCCAATCATTATTGCCTGATGGGTAATAATTGAGTTCTGGCAAGTATTCCATCTGCTACCTCTTCCATAACTGATCTTGTAGCTCTTCAAGGTAACTGAACCGTCTGGTTAACTCTCCTTGAGTGCTCTGGTTAGGCTGCAAGTCTTCTGGCACACTGGGGCTTGATGTTAATCGTTTACCACAAAGAAAATGATTTGGTGTCAATGGCTCTGCATCCTGCATACTGTTATAAACAAAGGTGATAGGCCTACTGTTCACCATTGCTTCTACTTCACATAAAACAGTGCAGAATTCTTTTTTGCTCAAATGAGCATTAGCTGAAAGTTTCTTTAATGGACACTTTACACTTCTCACTAGCCTTTCCCAAAATCCTCCCCACCATGGTCCTCTCTCAACAATAAACTCCCACTGTACCCCTTGGTGTGAAAAGTAGGATTGGAATCCTTCCTCTTTTAGCAAGGACCAAACTTCTTGGAGTTTCTTTGCAGCCTTTTTGAAGGTTTTTGCATTATCCGATATGATTTTATTTGGGAAACCCCTTCTGTTCACAAACCTTTTAAAGGCCAAAAAAAATACATCACTACTTAAGTTGCTTACCAACTCCAAATGGATTGCTCTGGTGGTAGCACATGTGAAAAGACATATATAACCTTTGTTAGACTCCCCTTGCTCATACACATAGACTGGACCTGCGAAGTCTACTCCCACTACATCAAATGGGGCAGTATAGACACACCGTTCTCTTGGAAGTGGAGCCACCTTTTCATAATAAGGCTTTGCACTCCAACGCTTGCAAACCACACATTTATGCAAGACCTTTTTTACTACTTGTCTAATTTTGGGAATCCAAAACTGCTGTCTGATCTCTATTATCACTTCTCTAACTCCAGCATGTAACAACTTATGATGAGTATCCAGGATCAAAAGGTCCACAAAGTGCCCCCCAGAAGGTAGCAAAATTGGATGTCTTTTCTCCTCTGGAAGCCCAGAAAACTGTAGTCTACCTCCTACTCTCAATAAATCCTGATCCAAAAACATATCCAAACCCTTGAGAGCAGAATGTGTTGGTAGAACCTGTAATGGACGGCTGGTGAGCAATTCCCTCTCCCACAATAGGCTGATTAGAAGGCCAGTTTTCACTTCCAAGTTTTAGCCACTCTGGCCCATTCCACCACAAACGTGACTGTGCAAGATCTTTCACTGAAATTCCTCGTGTTGGTAAATCAGCGGGGTTTTTGGTGCCTGTACAATGCTTCCATTGCTTGGGATCTGTGTGCGCTTGAATTTCCTCCACCCTATTGGCAACAAATGGTTTCCATTTCCTTGCCTGGCTTCTTAACCAGTGCCAAACTATAGTGGAGTCTGTCCAATAATAGCTTGGAATTTCATAAAGGGCCAGACTTTTGCACTGTAACGGCAAGCCGACTAGCAATAACTGCACCCATCAATTCCAACCTTGGAACAGAAAGCCTTTTCAAAGGTGCTACTCTGCTCTTTGCAGCAACCAACCTGCAACTTACTTCTTCTTGCAATGTGCCTCTTATATAAATACAAGTTGCATAGGCTTCCTCACTTGCATCACAAAAGATGTGCAGCTCCAAATTGTCTGGACTATTATTCAACTCTCCAAAGTACCATCTTGGGATTTCAATGTCTCCAAGATGTGCCAATTCTTTGAACCAATATTTCCACCTTACCACCATATGATCAGGTAACTCTTGGTCCCAACCAAGTCCAATTTCCCAGAAGCCCTGAAACCAAATTTTTTACTTTATCACAAATTGAGCCAGGAATCCAAAAGGATCAAAGACCTTTGAAGCCAAACTAAGAGCTGTCCGTTTTGCCCACCTTGTCTCATTCTCAGCCAGCTCTACTAAAGATTTCCCATTGAAGGTAAACAAATCCTCTCCTCGCTGCCAAACAATGCCTAGCACTTTTGCGTCTATTGCCCACAACTCCTCAATACCAGAATCCTCAATACTTTCTGCTGCATCAGGTACTACACAGGACTGACTCATAAACTCTTGTAATTGAGAATGATTGGTCTGCCATTTTCTAAGCTCCATGCCAGCCTCCATGAATATCTGTTTAGCCATTTCTGTATTATCCACTGAACACAGCAAATCATCAACATAAAATTTTTTCCTTATGTGTTCAATAGTGTTAGGATAGACTTCAGAATATTTCTTAAAATGGTACTGCATAGTAGCTGCCAACAGAAATGGACTAGAGCTGAGGCCAAACAACACTGACTTCATTCTATATGCTTGAACCTTAGGTTCATTTTCCAACAAGTCTTTCGTATCCACCCACAGATACCTTACTGCATCTCTGTCCTCTGGTTTTAACTTTATCCGCGAAAAGGCTTGTTTCACATCTGCAGTCAATGCTACTCTACCAAACCTGAATCTCAGTAACAAGGAAAATAAATCTGCATTTAAATTTGGCCCAGCATCCAAACAGTCATTCAAGGACACACCACCTTTGTCCTTGGCTGAGCCATCAAAAACTATCCTCAGTTTGGTGGTAGTTTTGTCTCGCCGTACCACTGCATGGTGTGGCAGATAATGTGCCTCCTGACTCACCAGCTCACCTTGCACCCTTTCAGCATAGCCCTCCCTTACATAGCTTAGGATGGCCTCATTGTATTCAATTAACAACTCCTCATTTTTTCTTAGCCTGTACAATGAAGTCTCCAACCTCCGATTAGCTAGCTGAAGGTTTGAACCGGGTTTGCAAGAATCCTTCCAAGGGAGGCCAACTTCATAGCAACCATCTCTAAACCCAATCCCTTTTTCAAATTGCTCTAAAACATCACTGTTCACTGTACTTGCCGGTTTGTCCTTTATGCCAATGGATTCAAGTTCCCAAAACGCTTTCAAATGCCTTTCCAAACCATGGCTGTCCTCCTCAATCTTAACAAAAAGAGCTTTAACCTCCATTTCATTGCAATAGCTACCATGTAGCATCCAGCCTAGCTTACTTTCAATAGCTACCGGGCCTCGAGATGTGCGGACAATATTACCAGTGATGAAGTCCCAATAATAGTCAGCTCCAATCAAAAGACTAGTATCTTCTGTTCCTTCAAACTTATTATTGCCCAAATTAATTCCTTTAACTTGCAATTCTTGGACACATGCCATATCTAAACTGGAGCACAAAGTTCCTCAATCTCTACAGCTTGGACCTTGATAGTGGGACTTTGTAGTAACAACCCCTTAACCAGAACTTCTACTTTCTTAAATTTGGTTCTGTTTTGAACGGAACCCCCAAACCCAGAGATTCTTAAATTTTTCCTCTTAAGTTCTTTAAACTTCAATTTTCTGGAAATTCTGGTCTTAATAAAGCTACACTGGCTACCACTATCAAACAACACTCTTACAGTAGCTTCTCCATCATTCCCAATTAATAAGGCTGCAGCTGTTTGCAATAATCTCCCTTTACTTTTACTCCCTTTCATAGCAGTGGCATGTGCCACTGATATCTCTACTTCTGGGGTAGGCCTACTAGGAGTGTTTTCACACAATAATGGCTGATGCCTGCCATGACATTTTTTGCACAAAATTTTAAACTTACAAAACCTTGCTCTGTGACCTTTCGAAAAACATTTAAAACATGCTGTGGACTTAGTTACCCTGTCCTTTCTCTCCTCAAAAGGTAAAGCCTCAGCCACCTCACATTTATATGACTTGTGGTTGCCTTCGCAAAATATGCATTCCTTGATTCCCTTTAATTTATTCTCAGAGGATGCATGTAGAGCTGACACTGTACCTGGGCTATTCCTTTTTGTAGAAACCTTGGTGCTGTGCCTGCCTTTGTCCCCTTGTTTAACATCCCACTGTGCAAACTCAATTCCCTCTCGTCTTGCTAATTCTGTGCCTAAAAGACTTAACATCTGCTGAAGGGGGATGTACACATGTTCTGTAGAGCGTCCCCTACTTAATTCAAGCAAAATTGAGCTAGGCAATTTAGACTCCAGTATAGTTGTAACGGTCTAATTTATTATTATAGACCTTTACGTAAATAATTAATTAAATGCCAGGGTCACCAGCGCCCAAATACTAGATTGGCATCCAGCATTGCGGCGCAAAAATAATTTTAATAAAAAGGGAAGGATTGATTATAAAAATCGTCAACATGAATTTTGTATTTTATTGACAACAATTAATAAACTATGTGCAACAGTTATTTGTAAATGTAAAGAGGATTTTTACCCGTAACAACTTTGATTGATATATAATTGCGAAATTAAATAATGGCACCATTTAGCTAATATTTAACAATCTGCAACTAATACTGATACTAATAATAATAATAAATATGTAACCAATACTAAACTAATACGTAACTAATACAAATATGCAACAAATACTAATAAGTAACTAATACCAATATACAACAGGTACCAAACTAATATGCAACAAATACTAATAGGTAACTAATACCAACATACAACTAATATTAATAGCCACAATGACAACCTTGTCTGCAAAGAGAGAGACAAGAATACTGTAAGTAATATTCCAGAAAAAAAATTGATACATAATAATGGCAAAAATTGATAATTAAAACATATATGCTATATAGGCCCAGTAACCTGTGGATGGTGAATTACAGTTAATCCTCATTATGGGATTGTGTTAAGTTGAACAGGAAAACTAAGAAAGTATGTAGGCCACAAATGACTAGTAGGCCATCTGCTAAGAAAATAACATGAAACATAATAGGCTTATAAAGTAAAGTATATTAAGAAAATTAATGGGCAGGCCTATGCCTCTTCAATATAGTAGGCTGAGGTTAATCATCTAAAACAAAGGCTACGGTGGGCCTCAGCTAGGCTAGAGTAATTTACAATTTGGCTCTTGCATAGATAGGCCTAACTTAGTCTAAGCTAATTTATAGTATGAATCTTTCAGTACTATTTATAGTATGAATCTTTCAGTACTAATCACAAACAGTATAAGGCTTGTTAATATCCACAGTAGTGATGGATCGAATAACCGCAACCGCAACCGCACTACAACCGCACAAAAATTCACAACCGCAACCGTAACCGCAACCGCCGTTCCATAAGTGCGGTTGCGGTTGTAAAAGCTTAGTTAATTTTAATTTTAGGTTAATTAGAAATATTTCTTTTTTTAAAAAGAAAATGATGGGTCTCCTTATGCGTGGAGCGGGAACGTTGTACGATGAGAGGCGTTGCCGCTTGAAAGGTGAAAGTGCAGCAAAAATATTATTCTTGAAATTCACACTGCCTGTCATTAAGTTTGACATCAGTTTTTCAAATGAATAATAATAATCCATAACTTTCCAATGGGTGGAGGCTGGGGAAAGTGGTAGGTGGGATGAACAGTGCGATGGGTCCTCGTCCCTCATCCTGGTAACACACTTAGTGCAAAATATTGTTTTAATTAATTTGACCTATTCTTTCATAATAGCTATATAAGTTTAGAATATACTTCATTTAAATAGTATTTATTTAGTAAATACCTTATGTTGAACACAAGTTTTGCAACACACAAATAGCGGTAGCGGTGTATTACAAAACTTGTGTTCAACATAAGGTATTTACTAAATAAATACTATTTAGTATATATTATGTACCAAGTGTGGCTAAATCGCACTATAGTGGCTAAATCCAGTTAATAATTACGCATTTTTCCTAGTATATGATAACCGCAACCGCAACCGCGGTTGGAAAAAATTCGACAACCGCAAACACAACTGCAACCGCGGTTGTGAAAAACCGACCACTCGATCCATCACTAATCCACAGTATGTGGTATTGCATACAGATATGTAATAGTAAAAAAATAAACATTATAAATAAGAAACATACCACGAAGAAACTTTGCTTGCTGGCGCCGTGCTTTTAAATCGTATATAAAATGTGGAAAACTTGGCGTCCCTTGTTTTGTCGTTGCAAATAAGTTTGTGTTTACTTCACAATTTTACCAACAAGCCAAAATAATCCTTAAAAGCAAACTCATGTCTAGTCACACCATGCCCCCAAAATTTACATTGTTTAAAAGGCACAAAATATATTTTTATATTTGCTTTGAACTTCTTTAATGATTGCACTTTAATTTTTAATTAAATTACTATTCACTGAATGCTTAAGAATTAAAATTAATCACTGAACATTTAATTTGTATTTATTTATTTAGATTTAAAATATTTCACTTGTGCCAACTTGTGGCAATTTTCACTAATAAAAGATAATCCTGTGGTGCAAGGCACTACATAGTAACCAACATTATACCATACCTTTCCATTCCTACACCCAAGTTGTCCAGGGACCTAGTTCTAGCTTCAAATTCATCATATAACTGCCGTAACTCCTTGACACTATTGGGATTATTAACAGGAGGTATAGCTAAAAGTTCACGGAGGTGGCTTTTAATTAAGATCTCTGGCTTACCAAACCGTTTCTTTAATATATCCCAAGCCACATTATAATTAGCCTCTGTTAATGCTAATCCTGCTATTGTCTTTGCTGCGTCCCCTTCCAAGAGGGACTGCAAATAATTAAACTTCTCCACCGCACTTAACACTTGATTAGAATGAACTGCTGATTGAAAACTGTCTGCCCATCCTTGCCATTCCTGAATACTCCCAGAAAATGTTTTGAGTACAAGCCTCGGTAATTGAACTGCAGATCTGTTAACCTTAACTTCACAAACACCATTTGTTGAGGGTTGTGTTTCATTATTAGACCTAGTCTCTAACTGTACTGAGCTGCTAAACTCTTTTGCTCGGTGGCATACTTTAATTATATCATCAATGATCTCTTCAAAGTAAATTATGTTATTTTCTATTTCATCCTCTTCTATAAGAGCCTCAATTTTATCATTTACTTCACTTAGAGCAACCTTTTTAGTTTTTAATATGGAAAGCTGCGCAGTCACTAAGCTTAAATCCTCTTGCTCTATGGCAGAATCTATAGTGGCAATGACCTTTGTAATTAGACCTTTGTAGGCGCTTCTCCTTTTTTTAAACTTGTTCAATTCAGCTGCACTCATCTTCAATGCAAACAACAATTGGGCTCAATGCCAAATAAACTGAATTGGCAAAAATACTTAACCAAACTGATCAAACGCAAATTTTGCTTTTTTCAAATAAACTGAATTGCTGGGTGGGGTACTGACCAACCACCAGTATGGAATACCAAATTTTCAACCCAAGTAACTGGCGCACCGAAGTCTGCAACCTTCGCCTACGAATAATAAACCAAATTTAACCAAACCGGTAAAAATGTAGGCCAAAAACAACGACAGACGAGTGGCCAAGTTTCGCAATTGGGCGACCAAACTTTCTACCCTGGGACCTTAGCTCAATTATGCTCAACCCGTCTAGGCCTAACTTGGGCTAACATTTGCACAATCAGAACTTTGCCGATAAATAGTCACTGACTCAGTCTTGGGCTAGAATCCAGTTCTGAAGGACCATGTTATTTATTTATTTATTGGGTTCAAAATCCCAGCTGAGCCGTGAACGGCCAAGTTCTGAAGGGCCAGTTTAACCTACAGCCCAAGTTAAGCTAGAATTAAAAACTTACGGACTTGGAGGTCCTACCTCAGGGTTGCTGACTCGATGTGGGCCTACCTTAGGCCTCAGTTGCATGAATTTAAGATAAAAAACAAAAGGGGCACTATTTATGGTCTTCTTTCTAAACCTTGCAACAACAACACAACCTGCACTATTGCACGATGCAACAATCTTGTATCTAAACAAACCAAACTGAATTGCAAGAGAGCTCTCTATAAGACCACATCCTGTCAGTACGGCATTCCACAAACGAGTAGAAAAGACGCGCAGCGCCCCAAACAATGATGCCACAAGAGCCCAAAAATGCTAGCTCTAAATTAAGTGAATTTTTCACTAACCTTACAATTATGAAATGGATATATATATACACCTTAACTTAATATATACGAGCAATGCTGCATCAATCAGCTTAGTCATCATATCGCCTTGGGACAACAATGGTTCTTCCTCTTCTAGATTTTCTAACAATAACTTCTTCAGACAACACTGGAAGAGGAGGGCCTACTTCGACCTTTGGAAATTTTGTATTTATTTCTAATTCCGTTGCTTCATCTAGCATGTTGCCAAGGGGGCCTGACTACTTGTTGTTGCTCTTTGTAGGACCATCAAGTTCCTGGATGAGACGACGAAGAGGTAGTTCCCCTGTGTGCAAATCACATACAATCCAAACAAGCCTTCTTCCAAGTTTTTTCTCTAGATGCGTCATAACACCGCCCTGCCATCCAGTGTTCACCGCAGTTGAGTCTCCACCAACGGCCTGCAGTGAACTGGTAAGTCTTCTTTCTTGAAGCCAACATATTATTTGATCAGCAATTGCCTCTGCATGTTTCTTGCTTTCTACTTCTGCTTCAGGAACAAAGTGAAACAAATAGCGGCCACCAGGTTCGGAACACACACAGTAGTGTTCTTCTTTGATGAGACCGGGAAACTTTCTGTCCATCCCCTCTGCCTCTAGGAGAACTTTTGTGTCATCTCTTCTTCCATCAAACAAAAGGCAAGAGAGACCTTCCTCCTTCAAATCTTTTTCATGCTGATCAGATATTTCTTTAATTATTTTTTCTTGTGCTCTTATCTTATTATGATCTATCACTAAGGATGTATCCTCTCGGCTGATGAGGCCTGCATCTATCCAAGCGGCAGTAGCAATCTCTGCAGTCTCTCGTAGCCCCGTATGGTGGCGAATACTGGCAAGGGCAAGTCTTTAGTGTTGTATTTCATTCTCTTCGGCGAAAGTTCAGATGGCATTTTGGAGCTATCATCTGATGTTGCTTCTTTCTGTTCATCTGAAGAGCTTTCAAAGAAGTGAGAAACCTCTTGATAGAGCTCTTCATCTCTTTGGGTGGCTTCTTCACCTCTTCTTTTTCTTCCTTTCTTCCCTCTCTCGATTTTCTCTCTTTTTCTTAGCATAACAATCTGTTTTTTGGTTTCTGAATAATCTGCCGAACCAATCTGCATACTTCCTTGGCCTCCTGCCTTTGTTCTCTGCGCCTTTATGAAAGCCAGCTCCAAAACAGGATCTTCTTCTCACGAGGACAGCGACAATCAATGTGAGGGTGAGGTTCTCTTCTGCATGAGGGGGAACAATTGGCTTCAGAACACAACTCTATGGGACACTGGCAGTTAAAATGTCAAGAAGAGTATCAAGTGTGTGCAGAAATTTATTTTTCTTTGCTAGTTTTCCTTTATCAAGTGATGTCTCAACTGCTTTGTGCCACAGCTTTGTTAATTTTAGCTCAATAGTTCTATACTGATTGAGTACAGGTGGTTTGAATAACACATTAGCTTTTTTCCACTGATGCAGAAGAGGGGGAATCATGTCCCTTATGAGCTCTTTCTCTGTGTAGTTCCTTCTATCCTTTGTATTTTGTTCACGAAGGAGTAACCCTAGTCTCAGCATGTCTCGCACTGTTGGTAGTTCTGATACGGGAAGCTCCTTGCCTGTACCGACTAACAGGCTCAAGTGGCATGACGACTGACCTCTTGTCTTCAATTTTGGCATCTTAGGAATATCTGAAAAGAAAGAAAAACATTTAAGTATTTTATATCAATTACGATGTTTCAAAGTTTAGTCATTCGATGTTCTAAAATTCAATAAAAAAAATATTTCATGGGATTACAACATAATTAGACAGAAGAATATGATAATAATAAAATTGTAATAATCAGTAATCCATACTTAGTTAAACTGTAGTATTCGTCTAGTAGAATAACTATGAGTAGGTACAAGAGCAATAACAGCAAACCACCGTCCTATGACATCTAAGAGGCAACTGAGGACTGAGAGTGAGGGACAGTTCTATTCATGTTGTGACTTGTACATTGTACAACAACTATATGACCTTGAAAACACTCCATATGCGATCAATGGGATAATTCTGTGACAGATGAATAGTTAATCAATTTATGTCCTATTATTTAGTAAAGGTCAATTTTCTGAACTTTAAGGTAAAATTGATGTAGGTGGATTATTTTATTTCATTTTATTTTGGTTCGCCAATTTCAAGTTTTGACATGAAAAGACTATTTTTCACTACTAAAATTGATTTGAAAAAAGTTGACAAAATTGACACACCCTAATATACCAGTATATCGTCCCAGCAAACAAATTACAATATAATATGTATCTTTCTGGCAGAAAAATATCTGTATAACATCATCGTTGCAATTAAATTCTTCTTCGCTTCTATTCCATAAATGATACATTTTCTTCTTACTTTCAGTTGTAAACCCGCATTATACATATTACAGATGAGCCTCGCGACACAGTTCATCGATAATAAATGTCTATTGAAACTCTTTAATATGGATCCTTATTCATACATATAATAAGTATTGATCCATTACCCTCAGAGCCAATTCAACAAACACTTTGCGCGTATGAAAAGGAAAAGCGCTGTTATAAATTAAATGTAAAATACTCGCAAGGATGAAATATTAAATGCAATACAAGACTCGCTTCAATTTTACTGCTTTGATCTTCAAATCCTTTCGCGAGTAATCAATCGAAATAAATGGTAATCGCAACGTTAAAGGTAATGAATAATGTGAGGTTCTTTTTAAGAGGTGAGGCGAGTGGAAAAATTAATAAATGATTGTGCTACGTAGAGTGATAGATAGACAGATATATCCAGTAGATAGATTAATTGCTAGACACAGACATATACAGTGATTAGATTGATAGATAGACAGATATATACAGTAGATAGATAAATTGACAAACAGACAGACATATACAGTGAATAGATTGATAGATAGACAAATTTATACAGTAGATAAATAAATGGATAAATAGACAGATATATACAGTAGATAGATTGATAGATAGACAGATATATACAGTAGATAGATAAATTGACAAACAGACAGACATATACAGTGAATAGATTGATAGATAGACAAATGTATACAGTAGATAAATAAATGGATAAATAGACAGATATATACAGTAGATAGATTGATAGATAGACAGATATATACAGTAGATAGATAAATAGATAGGTTCCAGATATATTTCGTCAAACACAATAAAAAATTAATTTCTTTGTAACGTAAAGACGAAGGGAAAAGCTGTACGTATTGCAGCAAGTTATTTGTTTTACTTGTTATAGAATAGAATGTTAAGTTCGAAGCTTTTTCTATAACAATTAAAATTTCGTATTCCATTTGTCGCGCTTCTCAATACAATTTAAATCACAATTTGAACGTGACGTATTAGTAAAAGTGAATATCTATACCTTTAAAACACCCGCCCAAGCATCAATTTCTCGGGCCCGGTACACAATCGCATGCAGGACCCTCTTACCTTTGACTCCTACACGCTGTTTTCGGACAGGTCACTCACGCATATTTTTGCATATATTTATTGAAATAAGTTGTGCATTACACCCACATCAAATAAAATTTCACAGATACATCATTGACACAAACGGTACAAAAAATAAAATGAAGGAAACAGTTGCCACTTCACAATTAAAACTTCGCTTTTTTAGCCTTTTTCAAAACAAAATCATTAATAAAAATACTAAAGTCATTTTTTTGCTATTCATTCAGTTGACAAAAGCGCGATATATGTTAGACATTCATGGTCCATTGTATCTTTTGCAGGTTTTGATAAGCGCCCGTTTGCTGAAACTTCGTTCAGTATTTGAAAGAACTTTGAACCAGAAGGAAACCAACACATGTTTGTTTAGGCATTTTGTTAAACTATTTTAAGGTTAAACAATTTCAAAACATTACTAAAAACTAAAGTTTAAAAATGTTCTCTTTTTTGAAACCTGTCTGGGTCCAGTAAACTTCATCTCTTTTTTACCCCCCATTGCTTGAGCCCTGCATGGACTTCATACTATAGTGGACCGGCCAAAATTCAAAAATCGACTTTGAACGGCGTTTTTTGTTAATAGCTGGCACCCATGCTAAATCAATGTGCCTGTGCGTGAGGAATAAAATGCAGGTAGATGCCGCTATCTCTTTTGGCTTTGAAGGTAATTTTCGAGGTCAAACTGTGCAAAAAATATTTTCTAATTTTAATTTTAAAAAACATATTCTGAGCCAATTGGTTTGACCAAATGTTTTATTTTGCCACACTTAGTGATAAAGAAGTATGATTACACGCTTATTCCATCCGAATTACCAACTCAAGGTCAAATTCAAGTTAATCACGACCGAAATTGTGCTAAAAATTTGTGATTTTTTATTTGAATTGGCGAAAAAAAAATTGAGCAAGTCTGTTTGTCAAAACAATTTATTTTAACATGATTAGTGCCTAATAAGTTTGATGGCATGAATTAAGTACTCACAGTAACAGAATTATCACAACTAAATCACTAAGCAGTAAATATAGCCCCATAACTATACAGTTTATACACTAGTAACATCTACAAGCAGTAGCGGATTATAATGGGGGCAAAGGGGGCATTTGCTCCCGGCCCCAGATGCTGACCGGCCCCAAGAAACTATGTAAACGCTATAATCTACCGTTGAAATAATTGGTCGACCGTGAGGAAGAAAAAAAAATCTAGATTCCGCTTCTACAAAACCTAGTTTAGTATCCCATTTATGTGAACAAAGTATACATTTTCTGTAATCACATCTTTGTTTTTTTTCGTTTTCTGTTGATCGATCCCAGTCAGCTGATCACATCACTCATGTATGATGTATCAGGTAAAGAATTGTGTTTTTCTAGTGTTTTTCTAGTGACACCGGCCCGAAAATATTCATTGCCCCCGGCCCTAACAATGCTTAATCCGGCCCTGTCTACAAGTTCATGTTTCTTGATGAACAGCACAAGCTCCAGGCAGGCTTCAGGGATTGGAGGAAGTCTTGTTCACAGTGGTAGGAGGCTTCCATTTTCCAACTTCCAGGCTGAAGTGTCTATCGGATCTTCAACATGTACGTGCTCTTTGTCAGCCTGGAGCCATATTTTGGCCTGATAGTTTGCCCGCTTAGCGTGGAGCTCTAGGGCATCCTTTGTTGGTGGGAGCATTTCCAGAGTCTTCTTGGCCTTCCCAAAAAGGTGAACTCTGGCGTCATCAACTGTGTGTTGTTCCGGGGTGCCTTACAAATGATACACAAACTTCTCAACATCTGCGATATCCCCATCTCGACCAATGGCGTGCAGCAGGAGTGGGTGGTCACTGAACACCTCCCAACACTTCTTTTTTCCATGATCACTGAAGGACGAGACTGTGTTACACCCGGTCAAAACGTGGAAGCTGACCAGGTTGTCCCTGACTGGGGGCGACAAACTCTTGAATACATCGTGCACGGGGTAGCATTTTCGGTTCTTGCCGTTCCGTAGAGCATCCACACTTCAGCGACCCTGGTGCAAACGAAGTGAATCAACACCACTATTACATCAGTATCCCTGCACACTACCAGTATTCGTTCATAGCCCTGGGGTGCTGCATCACATGAGTGAAGGATAAGCCTGGTGTCCGCCTCTTCATGGTTGCTATGATGCTATGCAGTGGAACGTCATGTCGCCTGGTTGACCGTACTTCAGTGGCTTCAGAGAAGCCACCCCCTTGTCACCAGCTGACATCTTTTTTGAAGATCTCTGCCCTTCTCGGTGATGACGTTAGACAGAAACAAGGCTAGGTCAGCCTTGTTTGTATCCAGGGCCATGAAGTTTTTCCTCACTTCAGGCAGTGGAACTTGTGGGCCATCAATGACTTTCCGAATCGGTTTCTTCTTGCTTGCACGCTTTGTTCTGGTAACTGCTTTGATCGATCCTTCCCCTGCGTACCGATCAAAGATGACATCAACTCTTGTTGTGTGTCCATTGAAATAACTCGTCACGGCCTTGAAGAACACTTCAACATAGTCGCCGAATGTCCGACAGCCGCCAGGCTTGCCAAGAGCTTGGATGAGTGCATGGCCATCTATCATCACAGAGGTCTTTAGATCAGAGGTTGGAACCTCTGAGCTTATGGTCTGCTGAGCCATCAGGATGTTCATCAGCTCAGACTTCGATGTCAAATGGGACTGGGGACAGTTCATGCTTCAAGACGTTGACCATCTCCACCATGCGACCTGCGGTCGCGGCATTCAGGAGCCGCTGTAGTAGCTTTCTGTCAGCTTTGATGGTCTTCTGCTTGGTCGAAACTGTAGCTTTGTACACATCAGCGAAGGTTTTCACAGCGTTTTGAGTTTGCCTTCAGAGGTGAATAAAGAGTAGCCTGATTTATGCCACTTGAGTTCCAATGCATTGAAATCATCCTTGGAATGACATTCCAGTCTTTGTAAAACATCAAGATAGTAGGTATCTCCCAGGTTCTTTCTCTCATCGCCCACAGTCATAGTTCTTGCTTTTCCTTCTGCTGTTGCTGTGCGCAGGTCACCAGCGCTGCTTTGGCAGAAGAAGCAACAATCCTCACTGACACCCTGACGTTTCCTCTTGCGCTTGATGACAGCTACAGGGTCCATTGCTGATGAGCTCCCTATCTGCAAAGACTAGTGGGAAAGGCAGTATGTAATAGCCACAGATATATTGAAACAATTCGAAACATACCTATCCTTTAGCATATTAATTATTATTTTTACCAGCTGGCACTGTCTGCACTCTTTTAATTGCATATACCAAACCAATGTCTGGCCAGCAAGTGCATTGAAAATATTCAACATGTGAAAGTATGCTATTACTTGTACTATGGTAGTAGTAGCACATGCGCACCTCACCCAGCATGCTAAATGTAGTTTTTAATGGAAATAAAAGACATCCAGAGTCATAGTTACATTCAATTATTATCCATAAAATCACAAAAATATGCTTTATGTGCTAATGATACACCTTTAAACACGTTGTTACAGAGAGCCACCACTGAAATGCAAAAATTCGGAATTTTTTAGAATTTGACTTTTGTAACCTTGTATGGGTCCTCCAAACCCAAAATTGAGAGTGGCATCCACCCACATCTTATTTGGCATCCTCAATACTACTTATCTGAGGTGGGTGCCTGCTATTAACAAAAAACGCCGTTAAGTTTTTTTCTAGACGACTTTTCAATTTTTGGCCGGCCCACTAATATACAAATATGCTCGCGTGAAGGTCCATAAATACGCTGAAAACTACATTTCATAATCACTTGAATAATGAGAGCACAAGTGAGTCATAAATTTCAGGTAAATTTAGTTTCTCGTAATTTAACGTGTGGGGAGTGGGGACTATAAACGTGATTTATGACGTGTATGTTTTATCGTGGAAACACGCACGTTTCTTATTTGGTTAATTTAAATTAACAACAGAAAATATGTTAACTCAAATATACATTTAGCGTATAAGAATGAATAATGTTTTTAAAGGTAAACGTACATTTTTGGAAAAGCGTTCGCCTAGAAACGTAAATTTGTAAAAAGCATGAAAAATTACTAATTAGTAATGATTTGGTTTTGTTTTTGGCATTTTATTATTTTCACCAAAACTAATAACATACCCAAAGAAAAGCGGCATATTAACAATTAGTAATTTTTATATTTTTTACAAATTTTATTTTATAGGCGAACTTTTTTCCGAAATTGTACATACACGTTTATACTTCATATTTATTATACAAACAGATTATATATATAATATATATATATATATTATATATATATAATTATATATATATCTATATATATATATAATGGTAACTAAGCGACAGTTTATCTTTATAAAGTACAAATGGTGATTGCCTTCATTCACATCATTCCAGAATCAGTCTCGGACTAAATTGATATAATTTCATATACATACAGTATTTCAGACTAAACCAATATTCATATATTTCATACTAACCAATATTCAGTATTCAAATTATTAATTAGGTTTCAAATGCGCTGAAATACAATATAATATGTTACGGGTTTTTTGCGAATTGGTCTTTTTCCAAATTCTCCGGTCAGTTTGCAAAGAAACCAAACAATAGTAATTTTACAAAATGACCTTAAATGTGTGATCATTTTGCAAAAACACAAAAAATCGGTCAATTTTGCAAAATCACCAATAATCTTGTCGGTGTATTTGCAAATCTCTGTTCTAAACTGTAGAACCTTCTAGCTCCTAACCTAACCTAACCAACGATGTCATTGTGGTTAGGTTAGGAGCTAGAAGGTTCTCATTTAGAACAAGAGATTTTGCAAATACACCGACAAGATTATTGGTGATTTTGCAAAGTGGCCGATTTTTGTTTTTTTTGCAAATTGACCGTTTTTGTGTTTTTGCAAAATGATCAAACATTTAAGGTCATTTTGTAAATTATTATTGTTTTGGTTTTTTGTAAACTGACCGGAGAATTTCAAAAAAGACAAATTTCACAAAAAAAACCATAACATATACACCTCATCCACACCTTTAGACATTCAGACATTCAGCTATGTAATGTTTTATTCAACTGAATATATTTATCTTTGCACAATTTACATATCTCTTACTAAAGCCCGACCCTTATTTAATTTAAATAGGATTTATATTATTATACGTTATTCTTATAGTAATTTATGTACCCGATCGCAAAATTATCTATTTTTAAATTGTTTTCGGGTAGCTTATTTCACTTATCACTAAGTGGTCTCTTTCAAACTAATATATATTATATATATATATATATATATATAGGGCGTCCCAAAAAATGTATACACCTTTAACAGCTGATAGCTCAATTGATGTTTCTTTCTTTCCAAGTTAAACCCATTAGAATTAATAATGCAGTCAGACTAAGCTTTGAACAAAGGAAATTCATTCTAAAATGCTACTGGAAGTGTGAAAACGCAGTTGAAGTGCAAAGACAGTTTAGGAGGGAGTTTCAAACAGATCCACCAACGCGACTTACCATCACTCGAATTAGAGATAAGTTTGAAGCCGATGGAACTGTTCAGAATGTCCACAAGAACGTTCCGGAGACCACGGACATCGACAAGCCCCACAAAGCAAGAAAGAGTACTGGAAACGTATCACCAAGTCCAAGAAAATCTGTGCGGCAAGCGAGTCGTGAGGTAGGAATTTCAGAATCGTCTGTCCAACGCATTTTGAAGCGCTGTCAATGGAAAGTTACATTCCAAGATTAGTCCATGCTATTAATGAAGATGATGATGATCCGGACCGAAGAGTGAGTATTGCGAGTGGTACTTGGCACGATGTGGATGTGGATTGGACGAAGGGGTTTCGTAGAATACCCTCCGCGTTCACCAGACCTCACACCACTAGACTTTTTTTTATGGGGATACTTAAAAGACAAAGTCTACGCTATAAAACCTGCAACAGTCGCTGAATTGAGAGCACCATTGACGAGAATGCACACAAATACCAAACAAAATGTTTCGTGATGTTTGCGATTCCATTGCTTCGCGTTATCAGCAGTGCCTGACCAGAACGGACGTCAGTTTGAAAACAGGCGTTGACAAAACAATTAAATAATGTCTGTAGATTCTATTACATTTTGAAAATGAAATGTATTTTAATAAACACTGCCTTTATAATTATTTAAAGTGTGTATACATTTTTTTGGGACGCCCTGTATATTATACCGTACCTATATATAGCAAGGAATAAGAGGACGAAGAGATGGTACATGTTTATTTACAAACGTTTCGGAAATTTCAATTTCCATCATCAGTTTTAAAATTATAAAATCAAATATATTAAAAAAATAAAAATAAAAATAAATAAAGAAATATAATGAACAGAAACTTATACAATACATTTAAATAAACGTTTATTTAAATACAGGGTGTACATAAAGTCAGGATCTATTTTTGTGAAGCACTTGGAAATTATATGGAATTCAATCATAAAATGATAAAGTGGTAACATTTATTAAATAATTAAGAGTAGGATTCGACGTGACGCCCATCAGTATCCCTGCACAGCTCAAATCGTTCCGCAGCATTTCTAAACACATTCTGGAGCATTTGCGGGGTTATGTTATCTGCAACAGTTCGTATACGTGTACGTAAGTTTTCAAGACTCGTAATCTTCGTCTGATAGACGTGCGATTTGATAAAGCCCCATGCAAAGAAATCTAAAGGGGTTAAATCTGGTGATCTCGCTGGCCAAGGTCTATTGCTTCCGCGTCCGATCCAGCGATTTGGAAAACGTCCATTTAGATAATCCTGAACAATTTTGGCATAGTGACAAGGAGCACCATCATGTTGATAGACGACGGGGATAGGATTGTTAATACCAGACTTAACCCCTTTAGATTTCTTTGCATGGGGCTTTATCAAATCGCACGTCTATCAGACGAAGATTACGAGTCTTGAAAACTTACGTACACGTATATGAACTGCTGCGGATAACATAATCCCGCAAATGCTCCAGAATGTGTTTAGAAATGCTGCGGAACGATTTGAGCTGTGCAGGGATACTGATGGGCGTCACGTCGAATCCTACTCTTAATTAGTTAATAAATGTTACCACTTTATCATTTTATGATTGAATTCCATATAATTTCCAAGTGCTTCACAAAAATAGATCCTGACTTTATGTACACCCTGTATATTGTATAAGTTTCCGTTCATTATATTTATTTATTTATTTATTTTTTTTATATATTTGATTTTATAATTTTAGCACTGATGATGGAAATTGAAATTTCCAAAACGTTTGTAAATAAACATGTACCATCTCTTCGTCCTCTTATTCCTTGCTAAGCTACGGTTCCCCAAGAACAAACCCTTCAATCAAGGTGTATATATATATATATATATATATATATATATATAAACTGCAAACACGCAGTATAATTAACGTAAAGAACGACGCTTGTATAGAATATTCCGCGCAAGATAGGAGAGAGAGAACGAAACAAATGAAAAAAATGAGGTAACCACCCGGGAATCGAACCCGGGATCTTCCGATTGCCGGTCAGATATGATAACCATTACACCATGGGCCTCACTCAATCAAATGCCGTAATTCTTCTACATACGCGCAGAAACCAATGCCCCAAGGGGGCACCTCCCGCATGCCGTACATTATATACAAGCGTCGTTCTTTACGTTAATTATACTGCGTGTTTGCAGTTTAAATGTATATGTACGGCATGCGGGAGGTGCCCCCTTGGGGCATTGGTTCTGCGCGTATGTAGAAGAATTACGGCATTTGATTGAGTGAGGCCCATGGTGTAATGGTTATCATATCTGACCGGCAATCGGAAGATCCGGGTTCGATTCCCGGGTGGTTACCTCATTTTTCATTTGCTTCGTTCTCTCTCTCTCATCTTGCGCGGAATATTCTCCTATACAAGCGTCGTTCTTTACGTTATTATATATTATATATATATATATATATATATATATATATATATAATTCGGACACCCTGTATATATATATATATATATTATATATATATATATCAGGGTGTCCGAGAATTATCTGTACAATTTTTGTCTGTTATTAAAGTCAACCATGAAGTGTAGAAATTCCAGTGTTGTCCCATTTTACAGAGAAACTCATTAAGTTTTTTCTGATAACAAGTTTTGACAAGTTTTTCTTTTTCAGATATTCATACACACCCTCATCCTTAATGAATCCACAGGAGAAAGCACAGTGTATTGAATGGTTTATCGAAACAAAATCAGATACACAAGTTCAACGAAGGTTTAGAACTAATTACAACAGAAACCCTCCATCAAGAGTAACCATACGAGCTTGGTATAAAAGGTTTAAGGAAACTGGAAGTGTAGAGCATAAGAAAGGAGCAGGGCGGCCTCGAACGTCTTTTGAAAATGTCGAGCGCATTCGAGAGGCTTTTGTTCGCAGTCCACGCAAGTCGACAAGATTGCATCACGAGAGTTACAGATACCTCGTTCGACAGTGCATGATGTCTTGCGTAAACGTTTGAAGTTGCATCCGTACAAGTTGCAAATCTTGCAACAGATTACGCAAGAAGATAAGGTCTCCCGTAAGGAATTTGCAATGACTCTGCTTGACAGAGTTGTCCAGGACAATGCGTTCTTGGCAAGAATCATGTTTTCGGACGAGGCAACGTTTCATGTTTCAGGCAAGGTAAACAAACAAAATGTGCGCATATGGGGGTCGCAAAATCCACATTGCATAGAAGAGCACATCAGAGACAGTCCTAAAGTTAATGTGTGGTGTGGCCTGTTACATGATCACGTGATTGGACCATTTTCCTTCGGTGAATCAACAGTGACCTCCAATACCTACCTGGACATGTTGCAACACTTTGTCTATCCGCAATTGGAAGCACTGCATCCACGCATCATTTTTCAGGAAGATGGCGCACCGCCACATTGGACCTTCATCGTCCGTAAGTCCCTGAATGAGACATTCCCAAACAGGTGGATTGGCCGTGGAGGTGCAATTCATTGGCAGGCTAGATCTCCCGACATCACACCCTGTGATTTCTTTCTTTGGGGATTCGTCAAAGATCTTGTGTACAATACGCGGGTGACAGACATTGATGATTTAAAAGCAAGAATCACAGTTGCTATTGAGCGAATTGATGTGGATATGCTGCAGCGTACATGGCAACATTTGGAGTATCGATTGGATGTTTTGCGAATCACTGATGGTGCACATATCGAATGTTTGTAACAACGTTACTTTAATAAAAGAAACTTTTGAAATACAGATTCTAAATAATCTTGTTTAAGATTTTACGTGTGTTATCAAGAATTTTATTAAAAGATGAAATTGTACAGATAATTTTCGGACACACTGGAATTTCTAAAAAACTTGTCAAAACTTGGTATCCGAAAAAACTTAATGAGATTCTCTGTAAAATGGGACAACACTGGAATTTCTACACTTCATGGTTGACTTTTAATAACAGCCAAAAATTGTACAGATAATTCTCGGACACCCGGTATATATATATATATATATATATATATATATTATATATATATATATAAACGCTCGTCCCCTATCGCTTTTTTCTTGTTGTGAGACTGTATCAGTGAGGACTCAGGAATGCCTGATGGTCCCAGTCAGCTCAGAGGTCGCATGAGAACTCAGGAATGCTTGTGGTCCAGTCAGCTCAGAGGTCGCAGATAGTAATATGCAATACAATTGTCTGACTGAATAAACCTAGATCGCCATTTCTCACATTTCTTTCTTATGCGCACCCTACTGAGAGGTTTGGGAGCTCTCAGGAATCCTTCCCAATAGTGGAGTTCCCACCAACTTGGGGTGTTAACCACACCATCCCACTCCTGCACCGTTCAGGTTGGAACCAAAACACCGCGCGAGTTTGTTAATGATTACTTACTGTAAACTAAATTCACTGAAGTTGATATATAAAGATTAACAACTTAATTCCAAATCAAGTGGAATAGTTTTCGTAGGAAATGATATGGAATTGAATGGTTTGGTGGTGTGATGTAAATGATTTTTTTAATCTCATTTTCTTTTACACACAAAATAGTTTGAGGTTATTCGTTTAAGTTGCAGAGAATACAGAGTTAAAACACGTTCAACGCGAGTGATTGGAATTAACTTACAATCACAGATATGCCAAGTCTCCCGCATTGGGCCGGAGACTCACTCAATAACCACGCAATAACCACAATTTTCTCTGAAAGACATCACCAGAATGCACCATATGATGTCTGTTATTACAAAATTTTACGGGGAAGTATGCTCCCGGACCCCCCCCCCCCCCACTCCCTAGCTTGGCACAGTCCATTCCCCTAAAATCTCCCGCATTCACGATCTTCAACTTGTCATCTCTGCAATCATTTCTTGATAAGTTATTACAGTAAGTTACTGTAGGCACACTGTAAGCCATTTTAGCTATAAGTTGAAATTTTGAACTAGGGATAAGCGTTATTATGGGTAAGGTAGTGTGACTCTAATTCCACAAAGTTTCACGGGACGGCTTTACTTAGGGACAAACTTAACGGCAAGGTTGGAAAGAACAAGCCATATGGCTTCACACAGGTGTTCATGTTCGGTGCCAAGCTGGGCAACAAGAACCAGGTTATTGGTGCCACAAAGGCGGCCTTCTTTAAGGGCAGGCTGGGTATTAAGAGCGAAGGAAAAGCCGTTGCTCGAGGCTATACAAGTTCGGTAGGGGGGAAATATGCAGTTTAAGGGCAACCTATTTTAGGGATGGGTATTTTCGTTATGCACTTATGACACAGCAGTCCGTCAGATTAGGGTAAGTAGTATAGCCGCAAAATGGGAGAGTGCAAGAATGTTGCAGGTTATTATATAATGTTGCAAAGGGGGCGGGGGTTGTTGCAAAGGGGTTGTTGCAAAGGGGGTTGTTGCAAAGGGGGGTGGGGGGGACTTGGAGGCGGCGTTATCCCCCAAGAGAAAGGAGGAGGAGAGAAAGGAGGAGAGGTGTTCACCTGGCAGGAGCCAAGTGCACATTAAGACTTCAGCCGAGTTGGCGTTGTTTTATAGGATCCTAATCAGCCAGTTGGCGTAAATGGCTTGAGTTGCCAGATACCGCGATACCATTGTATACATTATTATAGACTCCTAATCAGCCAGTTGGCTGTAATGGTGCCAGATACCTCTTTTTAGCAGTATTATTGTATACATTATTATTATATACGCCTAATCAGCCAGTTGGCTGTAAATGAGTTGCCAGATAGCGCCATGTATTCCGAAGACAGAGTTGCCAGATACCATTGTATACACTATTATAGACTCCTAATCAGCCAGTTGGCTTAGAAGGCTTAAATATTGCCAGATACCGCAATACCGTTGTATGCATTATTATATTTCGAATACCGGTAGTAGAAGGCATAACAATAAACAACATTGCATCATTCTTTTTATTATAAATATATAGAAAATAAATATACATTTGAGGAATATGCGTATAACAGAAATATATACACACAATTATGGATATATATATAAAATAAAATATACATTTCAAATAAATATACACTTCAATAGAAATATGTACATAACAGTACAGGAGAAATATCACACAAAAAATTATAATAGATATATTTATAAAATAAATATATTTTAAATAAAATACCAATAGAAATATGCGTATAATCGGGAAATGTCAAGCAAAATATATATACAATTCACTTTTTTTTCAAAATACTAAACTCGGTCTTAATCGAGTTTACAATTACATCATTATTGCTCTGCATTACGCAGTATATGCGGCTTAATAATATTTCACCGCTTAAAGTATAGGGAAACCTGTATTCGATATGAAGGGCTTTCATATCGTTCAGTACTATTTTTGTTCCCACTTTACAACCGGTTGGTAAGTCATCTTTAAACACGTCTAGAATACAATCAAAAGCACGCACAAAGAGTTCATCGTTAGCTACATTATTAAACACAAGTTTATAAGAACGCTTTTCCAATCGAGGGTTTATTTCTACCGACTCGAGCTTTTCAATCGTGAACTCACTCAACATAGCGGCAATTGAAATAATCTTCTAAATCGTTACGACAACTGCGCGTTATATAAAGAAATAGTTCTTCAGGGTGAACGGTGTAGGTGAGCTCAGCCTTGTACCGATCAATTGCTTTGTACCAAAGTTCATGGTATTTCAAAGAGTCTAAACTTTTTAAATAAACATCCAGCACTAGACCATTCTCACCAGCCTACACTCGGTAAACCCATCGAGCAGAGCGGTGTATGCGTATTCAAGTACTGTATCAAAATAAAGCATGTCCGTAACACGCGCGTCTAATATAGGTTTCAGTTTACGGAATCCGACGATTTCAAACATTCTGTCGAGGATGAAACGGTTTCGCGTAGGAATAAGAGCGTTATTATCAGAAGCATTCTTCCACATCAGCCTATATCAATGCACGGCCGATCGTTATTTATACACAACGTACATACAACGGCGTATGAGGGTGCGTCACTAATCTGCTCTCTTCTTGTACCTACGTTAGCAGGTATTTTATAACGATCTTCACTCCACTTCTCAACTATCACAAAGATTCTATTCATCTCCTCGATACTTAAATAAACCCGTTTGTTTGTCGGTCTACATTCCGTTTCCAGTACATAGCTAATGGTACCGGAATTACGCCTGAACACGCGCAACGATTTCGTCACGGACACATCGTACGAGGCGTTGAGAATGCTGCTCAAAGGAAGTTCCATCGTATTCGAAGAGCGCACGTCCACTCGGCTCAAGCTCTGAGATAACTATGAGCCGTGTGAGGCACGCAGGTAGGCAGGAATGGTTCGACGGGCGGCTGACTCGATGATACGTGAATGGGCTTGTTCCGCGAGTCGAATTGTTGTACCGGTACAAGAATATCACTACCAGCCTACGCACCAGACATTTTGGATAAGAACTAGGAACATTTTACTAAACATCTCCACACTCCGGCGCACTATTTGAGAGGAACATATGTTCATATTTTTCCTTTCTGCCCATCAAACGATACTCGTCTCTAAACTCTGTTAAAAATTCACGCAGGGCACTAGCCACAACCTCACTACGAACCTCATCATGATATACGTTAATATAGTGATAAAAATACTTAAGATTGTCCATGATCACGAGATTCACATTTCCAGTCGTAGGGTATGAGTAATCGACATGGTGTAGCATGACGTAATACCGCTTGTCACACCACCCATCAGCAAGACTCATTATCCATACCTGCTGCTTCTCTTCTGCACGCGTTGTTTCTTTTACTTCACGGTGTATGTGAGACTTTATAAAGTTTAGCTCTGCAGTATACTTCAGCACATCGTCTGTGCAACGAAAGCCTTCAACGGTCTCACCAGAACATCCGTAGAGTATTTGTACATCTTGGAACTTCGCACAATCCAATGTGTTTTTAAAAGAGGCATAGGAGGGATGAATAGGAAGTTTTTCGGTATCCACCACATCCTGGCACTTTACTGAATACCATTTCGTAAACGTTGTACAAGCAATATTAAAGGTAGCCATTTGAATACACGTCTGATCTGAATACACGTCTGATCTCTCGGGCTTACTGCGGTCGACTGACCACGCAGGGACTCCCAGATAGTAGCATGACTCACGGTCTTACAGTGGGCGGAGCTTAGAACTTTCACCTACACACACACACACACACACACACACACACACACACACACACACACAGGAGAAAGTGAAACGCTATTTGAAACATGATTTATTTAATAAACGAGATATTCAAGTTATATATATTTACAAATACGATTTAATAAACGAGATATTCAAGTTATATATATATATATATTACAAATAGATACGATTATATACAAGACGTGTGAGTTAGAAGCATCATTGGTATCCAAAGGGTACGGTATCATAGGTACCAGGTAACTGGTAACGTTTCCTATAGGTGTTACGGCAACCATCGTACCCCTAAGTTCCTTCACGCCCCCAGCTTCTGCGCCCGAAAATTGTGGGTGCCTACAATTAGTTGGTGAGGTTGTTCATCCAAACATACTAGATCCTTCAACGACTCAAAGTTAACAACCTCCCGATTCGCATGGTTGAGCGTAATACCCTTTGCCTTCACGATATATTTCATTTCATCCCCCACCCTGACCCGTACCCCATAAGTCTTAGGTCCTGTTGAGGCAAAAGAGTCGGCGTATGCGTTGTCCCCATACTCATCCTTGATCTCATCAGTGAGCTCGCCGAGGAACTCCCCAATAGTGGGCATGTATTCACCCTCCCTCTCTGTGAATATCACGCTATCTGTATCGGCATACAATACTCTCCGCCCAAGAGAATGCAATAGACCCCAAAGTTTTATACGGGCGTAGGCTGTTGTGAAGCTGGCCACAGGTATGTTTGTAACCCTTGAGGTATCTGTGGCAAATTCAGTGTTGTTGTACTTTATTACGTAAGTATTACCTACATTTACGATCTCCATGACCTCTTTATCGGGGGCATTGGCATAATCCCAGACATCGCTATAACTTTGTGCCAAATGAATGCTCCCTCTGCCGGTATTCTGCGCAAATTTTCCCCATAGACTGTTTAGACACAACTTTGCACTAAAGCGCTTGCCAGGATTCTTTACAATTTGGACACGATCAAGTTGTATACCTTCGCGGTCGCGGTAACGTTGAATATAGGCAGACTTTTCATCTTCGGTATCAACTCCTCGCGGATACCCTGATGCCTCAACCTTATCCTTCAAAAAGGTGTTTATATATGGTGTGAAAAGGTTGGGTAGCTTCTGAAACCTCCACACCTCATGTATCTTCAGTATTCTATAACCATGGCGCACGGCTAGGGCCAACTCAGGACTTGTATATACGCCTCTGATCTTACGCTGGTGGGGTATATGGTTACATTCGCCGTTATCCTCTTCCGCGCACTTCACGCACAGGGGAAACATGAGCTTGTCGTCGATAACGACAGGTAAGATCGGCATCCATAAATTGCGTGGGGGGAGTACGTCTACGAAAGAGATCCCAAAGTAACGATCATTCAAATTTTTTGAAAATTCATTGATGGATGGTAGGCTAGGCCCCACCAGTTTCTCAGGAGCGCCCACGGGGTACGGATTGCTCTTCATCACGTATGGGTATAAAGAACAGAAATCGTAGTAATGGAGCTTCACGCCCTCCGTAGGTGGGAAGTATAGTCTGAAAGGATTTGTACGTCCTCCAAACAAGCTATCACCACATTTGAGAGGATCCAGCACCATTGAACGCTTGATCGCTTTTATTTCCTCACGGTACACCTCGTCTGTCTCCATCCGTGCATCATATTCATGCTCCCACAAGACTTTGTGAGTGAACTGTGATCCTATAAGTTGATCGCGGGTGCGGGTCGATGCAAGACAGTCGGCAGGAGACCTACCGTTGATATCTCCGGTGACTCCGCACTCAGGACGGGGGCATCCATGCCACCAGCAACCGTTAAAGGAGTACACAGTCTTCACACCAGTGACACGGTTTTCACTTAACCCATCAACCCAAAAAACACGTCCATTAATCTTAATGGGTACTTCACCCGTGTTGCGGGCGTGCTTTATGTATACACCTGTCTGTTGCTGTAGGTGTATGAGCCAGTAAATAGCCTTGTGCCCGTAACTGCGGGGATTGTTTCGGTGAATAATGGCTAAGGTGTCTTTCGGCATGAAGTTATTCTTGAACACCGTAAAACATAATGATGCGATGGTGGTTGCGACTTGCAGTGGATCGCATTTGAAACGGGCTATGTACATCCTTCTAAAGGCCTGGAAACATACTCTAAGCACGCGCACATCATTCACGCAATAACGCTCACATTCATCAGCTATATTATAAGGGTTACTTTCATTAAAACTGTCGTAGTATCGATCAAAGTCTTCACGTTCATCCATGCAGTCAAAATAATGTTTGGGGGGTGGTGGGCCTACGTAGTTTAAAGTCTCGCTGGTGAGGAAAGTGTATGGGAAGTATCCTTTGGAAACTTCAGCTGCTACTCCCATCACCTTGGGTAGCTTTGCTAATTTACAAGGTGTGAATAATAAAGTATCTTTAAATTGTACATTGCCTCTTATCTGCATCTGTATTAATTTGTTGCCTCTTTTCAATGGATCACCTGTAAATATCTCAGAGGATTCGTGTTCAAGCAACTCCTTATAAAGGAACTGCGTGTCAAACTTTGCCCCGTTATGGGCGAGAATATACACAGTCATTTTTTTGAACTTGTCGGCTAACTTGACAATATAGGACACAAATAGTTTCACAGGACTATCGCTGACATTCGTTTTAAAAACGTTTGTCCGTTTACCACATTTGGGGCACTCGTCACATTCGATATCCATACACTCATCACAGATAGTCTGGCTCACAAGTAAATGTGGAATTACCTCTTTGGTTTCAGCGTTCGTATATGTTTCTATATCGTAGTATACAGTTATACAGGGGTTATTTTTAGGCTTAGCATCTTTCATATAACATACATGCTTTACTCCATCCGCCTTATATTCCTCCTGGCATGTAGGACAGTGAATTACGTCACACTTGTGCTTAAATTTTCCCCAATTATCCATTGTGTGAAACATACCACATTCACAGATTCTCATTTTCCTGCACGTGCCAATTGATTTATGGAAATCAAAACAGCTATTATTGAAAAATGTGCGTCTACACACATCACAGTCTCTCTTCTCAGCTTCAACTACACGGCTTTCACATTTGGTGCTTTTACACTGCTCACATACCATGTGACATTCTTTACAATGTCTCACTATATCATCCGCAAACTCGAGGCACCCCTTACACAAATCATGATGTCTCCCATATTTTCGACTTTTGTCATAACTCGCGTAAAGCCACCTTATATTACGGATGGGGAGATACGTTGTCCCTGACAATCCTAAAATAAGTAGGGGCCTTGTACGATCTCTCACACAGCTTTTAAAAACATACACAGTCCTACGACGATCATCCAACCCAAACACAACTATGCGGACATTCATTTCCTGTTCTACCCTTCTCAGCTCTTCAGGACCCATATTACAGTCAAATTCAAGTTCACAGTCTTCAGCTAGTTTACGGGCATGCTCCACGACTGTAGGCAACCAAATTTTTTGAGTTCGTGTATTTTGTACAGTAAACATACGTGCTAAGAGTACTGCTATAAAGCCGCAACCACGATCGACGTTTATATGCCGTCTATAAATAGCTTGAGAATTGAAGTTAAGAGTATACGGTATGGCACTATGACCCGCAACACGGTATACATGGTCAATATTTACCGTGAAGTTGTCCATATTGAAGGCTATACTACTTTGGGCGGCTTGCATTATACGCCCTAATATATATTCTACATCTTCAGCCGCCAAACGTCTAAATGGCACTATCACCCAATAATCGTCTACATCACCGTCATCTGACCCGAATCCAAAGGACATACTCGTCCTGACTTCACGCTCGTCACGATTCTGAAGAGCAAACTCTATAATACGCTCTACAACCCGGCGTAGTCCGCGCTCAATACCATTGCTATACATGACTCTAGGGTCTACCTGACTCTATACCGATTTCTAGTCAAGGCTGGGGTGGGGGCTGCGGATCGCACCAATTCCAGCGTTATACCATCCTCAACAGAACGGGGGGCGGATGAATTAGTGGATATATTAGCGTGCTGCTGATGGGGGCCCTGTTGCGTAGGAGGTTGATGGTTGGGGCTCTATTATTGTAGACTTAACAGAACGGGGGGCGGCGGATGAATAAGGGGATATATTAGGTGCTGCTGGGGGTGTTGTTGCGTAAGAGGTTGAGGGTTGGGGATCTATTACCGCTGCAACAGACGCGTATTTCGGTCGCTTTATACCTGACGTGGGTATCTCATACCTCCGCTTTGGACGTGTTACCGGTATCGCTGGTGAGGGTTCAGGGGAGGAGATCACAACTACACTGTCGTCGAGGTCATCCGTAATGATGGGCTGCTCTACCTCATCGTCATTCACGGTTCTGTGGGAGAAGAAATATAAGGATCAGCACTCAAAATTTGTAATATTTTGTAAATGACTCACTTAGGAGTGTGACGTGTTAGAAATGGACTCTGTAGAAAAATTCAGATTCACGAGCCCATCCACATGTATTATATCTGGACCTACAGGATGTGGTAAAACTGTGTTTATGCTTAAAATCATTAAAGAAAAGGGGGAGATGTTCTCGAAATTTGTGCGTAAAGTTATATGGTGCTATTCGACGTATCAATCAGTGTTCAACGAGTACCAAGATGATATTTTGTTCCACAAAGGCGTATATGACGTTAATTCGTTAAAGGGAAATGAACATACAATCATTGTAATTGACGATCTCATGTTGGAGATGGATAAAACGTTTGCCGAGACATTTACAGTATTCTCCCACCATCTTAACATAAGCGTGTTCTTCATCAATCAGAATCTATTTTTCAAAAATAGATACATGCGCGATGTGTCGTTAAATACGCAATATCTAGTCTTATTCGCGCAACGTAGAGATGTATCACAAATTGGGGTATTAGCCAATCAAATGTTCCCGAATCAGCGTAAGGAGTTTTTGGAAGTTTATAAAGAAGCTACAAGCACGCGTTACGGATATTTGCTTTGCGACCTTCATCCGCGAAACACGTTTAGAGTGCTTCTGCGAACGAATATATTTCCAAACGAGCCTGAAACGGTGTATATTCCAGAATGACAAAGAGACTAAAGAAATACCGTGAATTAATAAAAATCTATCATCGACTGCCTCGGGCAATGCAGCAGATGTTTATTAAAAATATCGATGCCGACTTTTTAAAATGCATCTGTGAAATCTGTCTTAACGTTATAAATTGCAATGTATCAATGAAAACCCATCAGAAGGCTCGCCTACGCCGCTACAAGAACATAATACGTGCACTCGCTCGTAAAAGCCAAACTGTAGCGAAGAAAAAGCGAATTATTGTACAAACAGGAGGGTCATTTCTCCCCATCTTATTTTCAGTTTTGGGTCCTTTACTGACTAGATTAATATAATGAAGAAAGTGGTAGTGATTCCCCACGAGGTGTACGCCTCACTGCAAAGAGACACGGATCTAGATCCCCGTAAAAGCAGACTTAAAAGAATGGAAAGCGAATTGTTAGCCCTATTAAACAGTGAAAAAACACCTGATGAGAAAAGAATCTTATACCAAGAAGCTCTGCAGAAATTTCTTCACGAGTACGAAAATTATAAGAGCCCTACAGAGATTCCTGTGGTTATTAGGCACAGCACGGGGGACGATGGCGACATAGGATCTATACCCGACGACACAGCTGACCAACCAAAAAGATTAGCCACACAACATATCGAACATGTATTAAAAAATACCCTCCCACTTACATTGAGGAGTAAAGGCTTAAGTCTTTATAATCTATTGAATGAGGATCCCGCCATACAATGGACCGATACAGGGGAGATCATTGTGGAAGGATCAAAGGTACAGGGATCGAATATCGTAGACATTGTCCATGATCTGGTGAGAAAGTGGGATAGGCCATCACCATCAGGATGGAAGCATATTAAAGCAAGACTACAACAAATAAATGTCCCTAAAACGTTGATAGGAAATCTGAACAGGTTAAAAGACTTGGAACATGCAACGCCTGTGACACAATTGAAGGCGCCGTCACCCCCGGCGGTAACACCTTTGAAGAGGAGCAAGAAGAGGTTAAACCAACCCTACCCACGTGCCTCTAAAATACGCAAATGGCTAACGTATTAACTAAACGCTATTATGACATTTCTACCCCATCCTCTTACGGCGGCGTAGATAGACTGTACAGAAGTGTTTACGGAGTAGGAAAAAAAGATGTTGAAAGATTTTTGAGGGAGCAGGACGCTTATACGCTTCATAAGCCTGTGAGAAAAAGGTTTAAAACAGCCAAGACAACGGCTTCCTCGATTGATTCTATTTGGCAAGCAGATTTAACAGACATGCAAAGATATTCTGTGTATAACGATGGTTACCGCTACATTCTATTCATAATAGACGTGTTCTCTAGATATCTGTGGCTAGTTCCTCTGAAAAATAAATCACCTGAAACAGTTGCTAAAGCCACCAAAACGCTAATGTTAAAAGAAAACAGGGTTCCTGGCTATTTTTGTACGGATATGGGGAAGGAGTTTATAGGCCGTGCTTTTCAGAATATGTTGACAGAGTTTAATATCAGCTATTACACAACCAATTCTATACATAAGGCTTCTTTAGCTGAAAGAGTTCAGCGCACCATAAAGGAACGCATGCACCGTTATTTTACACATAAAAACACATACAGATTTCTAGACATTCTGGAATCATTGGCATCATCCTACAACCGCTCACACCATCGCACGATTGGGGCAACACCTAACGAAGTTTTAGAAAGAGGTACGCTCCCGAGAAGAGATGGATCACCACCACCACCACCACCACACTCTGTGCGCTTCAAAATCAATGATTATGTAAGGCTGTCGCGTTCGGGGAATAAATTCGCAAAGGGTTTTGAGCAAGGATGGACACGCGAGATTTTTAAAGTTAGGGCTGTGAGACCTAAAGGTGTAATAATGATGTATTACATTGAAGATTTGAATGGGGAAGAAATCTCAGGAGGCTTTTACCGCGAGGAATTGCAGAAAGTTGCGTTTAATTTAGAAAAAAATGTGTTTAAAATTGAGAAAATTTTAGGAAGCAAAGGTTCAGGAAGGAGAAAAATGTACCTGGTGAAATGGCTAGGGTACCCAGAAAGCTTCAACACCTATATAAAAGCTGATGCAATAATGAAGCTTAAATAGTATGCAACATGGCTCCTAACCATTTCTACGTCACACTCCCGTCCTCCTCGTCCCTGTCTGTACACCCTAACAACACGCTAGCCAACTTTGTAACAGAACTCCATGGGCACATTGAATTGGGTCGTGATTCGTATGAGGTGGGGATATGCGAAATTCAGCTGGACACCGTCTTTTTAAATATTGAACATAAAGAAACCGTTTTTACGATTCTTAGAGACATTGACGAGTGTGAAAAAGCTGGGGTAGCTATGGATGAAACTATGCGCATCGCTCGGACTAAGATTACACGGTATTACAGTACAGAAGTAAGACTAGGGCCGGGTCAATATGGTTCGGCCGAGGATGTTGTGAGAGGCTTAAACGTGAGTTTAAGAAACTCAAACCTTACGAATGATTTAGTATATGAAATCGTAAACAACCCTGCACATACACTAATCCTAAAATCAAAGACTAACAGACGTCTTAAAGAACATAGAAAGTTCAAAATTCTAACCAACGGCCGATATAGCGCAGCCTTCCAAAGAGACACATTTCACGAGACACAGTATAACTTGTCCAGATTAATGTATCAATTGAAGATGGAGAAATTGGCTGAAAGGTCCCCAGACATGTGCTATATTTACAGTAATATAGTGGAGCACCAGTTTGTTGGGGATACCCAGGCACGCCTGCTGCGCATTGCTCACATCCCCAACCATAGAGGAAGGAGTTTGAGTATTACATATGACAGGCCCCATTATGTGAATGTCGCAACTAATTTAATAACCAATATCACAATATATATAAGAACGATTGAGGGCGAAAACTTCCCATTCGGTAACGGGAGCTTAACAGTGAAGCTACACTTTCGACGCACTGAGTTATAATGGATAGAAAGCCTTTCACCGTCTATCGAGGGATGCGATACCAGCGCGGTAGTGGACTTGGATCCATTTTTTCATCCATACTACGTACGGCTGTTCCTTTGCTGAAGAGGGGTGCCAGATACCTTGGAAGGAAAGCGCTACAATCAGGTCTTAACACTGCAGAAGACATATTGGCCGGGGCTAAACCTAAAGAAGCTCTAAAAAAACATTTAAAGCGTACACGGAACGAAATCATCAAAGATGCAAAGAGAAAAATGCGTGGTGGCGGGAAGAAGAAGAGGGCTCCCCGGAAGAAGAAGGGGTCACGTGGTATTAAACGTAAAAGGCTATCAAAAAAGAAATGCTGTAAGCGAATGAAACCTATGGTTGACCACTTTTTTGACTGATATAAGCTAAGGATATTGATCTCATGAATCATAGTTTGTTTACCACTTGTCGAGAGAGGAGTCACTATTTCGCCATGGCACGCTTCATCCACCCATGTAGTTCACAATGCTGTAAATCGGAGCTGTCCTTTTTTGAGCTCCCGCCAACCCAAGTTTCTATTGAGCACAGTGACTTTATTACAATTAACCCTTTAAACACAATTAGTTCACCGAGTGCACCTATAGAATTCGTGATACCCAGCTCAGGTCCTTACTTTTTTGATCCAAGCTGTGTGCACATGTACGCTAAGCTACGTATAGCCCATTCTGATGGAACGGCCTGCGATGACAAATATGCTGTATACCCTGAAACAAACTTTCTGCACGCCATATTCAACCAGTGTGACGTATATTTAAATCAGACCAACATATCGGCAGGCACGGGGTACTATCATCTACGAGCCTATTTGGAAAATGTCCTCAACTTTTCCAAAGAAGCGAAGGCTACCTTTTTAAGTGCGGAGGGATATTATCAAACTAAAGATGAAAATAGTATAAAGGACAAATTTAAAAATTCTAAAAAGAAAATATACGAGTGTTTTGGACGGTTGCACACAGATTTCACTTTCCAGGAGAAGTTGCTTGTGAACGGGGTGGATATGAAAATAAAGCTCACCCGCACGAGTCCTGAGATCTGCTTAAATCTGGATGCGAATCAAGAAGAGGGTGCAAAGTCCGTTGTGGTTCACATTATGGACACATACCTCCGCGTACGGCGAGTGAAATTAAGTTCACCAAAACAACTAGAAATTGAGAAAAATTTACTAAACGCTACAGTGAAATATCCTATTAACAGAGTGCAGATCAAACTATATACGGTTCCTGCAGGGTTGGCATCGAAGCAGATAGAAAACATTGCCCTGGGAAATCTTCCTAAAAGGATATTAATCGGCATGCAGGACCACGCTTCGGTGAATGGAAAATATAAAAAGAGTGCCTTTAAATTCGAGAATTTCGGACTTAAAAATATAACTCTATACGTTAATGGCACTGCTTTGGGTGGAACAATGGGTACGGACTATTCATCAGACGCTGTGTTACCTCTTTGTGCCAGAGCCTATAGTAATCTGACCCATATTGCAGGTGATTGTGATGAGCTTGGTAATGGGGTAACGCAGGAAGAATTCATTGATCAATTTAACCTTTATCCGTTTGACATTACACCTGACTTATCTGCTAGCGTAAATACCCATTTAACACCACAGCAGAGCGGTAACATCTCAGTGCGGCTGGAATTCGCCAAGCCTATAGACGCTCCTATTAGTGTACTAGTATATCTCGAATCGCAAGCCCTAATAGAAGTAGATAGATTTAGAAGCGTTATCACTGACTTTTAAAATGGATGCTAATACACTTCAGAAAGTAATGGAGCGAGTCACACGTTCCAAATTTATCGGCGTGTTTGCGAAGAATGAAACATTGAGTTTGCCAAGTACGCGAGAATGCGGTAGTCTTATTGTGAACACAGACATCATCGGTAATGAAGGGATTCACTGGATCGCTGTCTATTTTAAAAATAGACAGCGCCTGTACTATTTTGATTCACTCGGTACTCAACCCTGGAGTGACCCTATTATTGTAAAATTTCTCGCTCAGTTACATATTCCCGAAGTTGTATGGAACCCATTTCGTATGCAGGGATATTTTACTAATGTTTGCGGAATGTACTGTGTCTCATTTCTCATGCATATGTCAAATGATAAAGAATTTATAAATTTTTTAAATTTATTTGACCCGTGTCACACTCACCGAAACGATGAAATGGTATGCAGACAGATAAAAAACCGTTTTCCAATTGTACGTACTCGTTGTATATTATAATGTTTTTGTTCGTATATTTGTAACGGTATATTCGTTTATTGTACTGATTTCTTTCATTTAATAAATTTATGAAAATATATTGTGTCTTCTTATCCCAAAAAGATCGAAAAACACTTACATTATTTCGGTGTGACATTGTTGACTGATCAGTATACCCTCCCTATTCCGAGATTCTTCAAAAGATTGTATAACTCGTGTCAAATCCTCATCGGACCTTAAAGGAATAATGCTTTTAAAACATATACAGAGTATACAGACAGACAGATCCCCATTATGTGAAGATATCTTTGGTTCGAGGAGTGAACGCCATAAAAATTTCGATTTTAGCATAATGGGGAAATAACACTGATTGACATTTTTGGCGAGTATCTATTTGACGAGATACTACAACTCTCCATATATATATAAAATTCTAATTATAGACACTTACATTTCTATGGTAGTCCCTTGCGTCGGGTTGTAAGGAGCGTCACTGCAAATATCTTCTACGGTTTGCGTTGAAAATAATAATTCGCCACAATCAATCGCATTGAAAAGACTAATTGTGGTTAATGCTGCAGTATCACGTTCTTCATACAAGTCTGGGGAGACGTACAGGTCCATGGTGGAGGATGTGTGACACTGCTGACTGATCAGTATATCATCCATATTCCGAGGTTCTTCAAAAGATTGTATAACACGTGTCAAATCCTCATCGGACCTTAAAGGAATAATGCTTTTAAAACATATACAGAGTATACAGACAGATCCCCATTATGTGAAGATATCTTTGATTCGATTACCAATTTCGATTTTAGCATGATGGGGAAATAACATTGATTGACATTTTTGACTAGTATCTATTTGACGAAATACTACAACTCTCCGTATATATATAAAATCGAATTATGGACACTTACATTTCTATGGTAGTCCCTTGCGTCGGATTGTAAGGAGCGTCACTGCAAATATCTTCTACGGTTTGCGTCGAAAATAATTCGCCACAATCAATCGCATTGAAAAGACTAATTGCGGTTAATGCTGCAGTATCACTTTCTTCATACAAATCTGGGGAGACGTACAGGTCCATGGTTGAGGAATGATTATTCACTGATGCGAAAATAGCTACTGTTACTCCCAACTGAAAATATCCCCTTTTATATGCACATTCGCCAAGCTCCGCCCAAAAGACCAGATGTTCGTCGTGATTGGCTGCCGATGTAGCTGGGTGGAGCTATGACGTGTACCATTCCGCTATAACGGGTACGGACGAGTAATTGCATCTTTATATTTTCACTAATAGAATTAATGCTCTTATTCTCCTTTGAAAATTATTTGGTGATTCGTATAGAACTTTTGATATTGATTCCAAATATGGTTTCAGAAGTTTTCTATCACCCATAGTTTTCGAGAAAATAATATTTCCATTTACTCAATTTCCCGCATCATTAGTCACTAATGTAATCGAGAGGGTATAAAGAAATATATCATAATTATATTTTAAAAATAACATTCGGTTTCAACGTTAAACTGTAGGTCTAAGGTGGTCATTACACATAATAAAATAAAGTGGTTGGCAGATAAATGGGCACCCTACGTGTCCTAGTGGTTAAGACGCGGGGCTGTTGATGGTTCGGAGTTAAACTGTAGGTCTAAGGTGGTCATTCCACATAATAAAAGAAAGTGGTTGGCAGATAAATGGGTGCCCTACGTGTCCTAGTGGTTAAGACGCTGGGGCTGTTGATGGTTCCACGTTAAACTGTAGGTCTAAGGTGGTCATTACACATAATAAAAGAAAGTGGTTGGCAGATAAATGGGTGCCCTACGTGTCCTAGTGGTTAAGACGCTGGGGCTGTTGATGGTTCCACGTTAAACTGTAGGTCTAAGGTGGTCATTACACATAATAAAAGAAAGTGGTTGGCAGATAAATGGGTACCCTACGTGTCCTAGTGGTTAAGACGCTGGGCTGTTGATGGTTCCACGTTAAACTGTAGGTCTAAGGTGGAGTGGAAAGCTTGACCTTCGTCAGAATGAACAATTCGGGCGGAAGCTAACCAAAGGTTATCCAAAGGTGTATATATATATATATATATATATACAGGGTGTCCCGTAAGTCTGGACCCATAGGGATTTATAATATATTTTTTTATTATGTTATTATTATTATTTTATTATTATTATTTTTTTATTATTTTTTATTATGATTTTTATTTTGGGGCCACTTGAAAGCCAAAGTGTACGAGGTCAAACTTCAGAACATTTTCCACCTTAAAGCACGCATTGTGGAGGAGGCGTGTCAAGAAATTTCTGCGACTGTGATTCAGAAAGTGCTGTCGCAGTGGAGATTGCGTCTTCAACTATGTGTGCGACACAACGGCGGACACTTTGAACAGATTATGTAATAAATTTTTGGACTATTTTGTAATTTTATTATTTTTCCCTATGGGTCCAGACTTACGGACACCCTGTATATATATATATATATATATATATATATATGGGATGAAATTCACAATAAAACACGAAATGAATGAATGCTGAAAACAAGGAGTGAGGTGGTTTTGTTTGATTTGACTCGTAGAAAGGTAAAATATGGTCGACCGAGTTGTGCAGATTCTCGGAAATCCTTTCCTCTATCGGATTATGTTTTGGGTATTTCCAACTTTCTTCGTTTCTTTAAATTTCGTTTTTCAATTTCTTCGCAGGGATGAAGCTCATGTGTTTCGAATTGCATCGTTCTATAATTCTGTTTTCTATGGTTGGTTGGATAACTACGTTATTTGTTCCGTCTTTGAATCTTCCATTTGAATATCTATATAAACATATTGTTATTTTATATGTTTGATTCTTCCAACTGATTAAAAATAATATACGTTTGGTATGATTTTCATAATATATATATATATATATATATTCTATAATTCTGTTTTCTATGGTTGGTTGAATTATGGATAACTACGTTATTTGTTTCGATAAGTTCAACTTCAAGGAAGCTCAAGTTAATGTTATATTTGCATATAATCCACTATATACATCTATTGTAAAACACTATATACATCTATATTTCAATTAAGTGTGTAATTATTTAATTCATCTACCATATTGTGGTACACAATGCTTAATTATATATATATTATATATATATATATTATATATATATATATATATATATATATTTCTATAATTCTGTTTTCTATGGTTGGTTGAATTATGGATAACTACGTTATTTGTTTCGATAAGTTCAACTTCAAGGAAGCTCAATTTAATGTTATATTTTGCATATAATCCACTATATACATCTATTGTAAAACACTATATATGTACAGTATCTATATTTCAATTAAGTGTGTAATTATTTAATTAATCTACCATATTGTGGTACACAATGCTTAATATATATATATATATATATATATATATATATATTTCTATAATTCTGTTTTCTATGGTTGGTTGAATTATGGATAACTACGTTATTTGTTTCGATAAGTTCAACTTCAAGGAAGCTCAAGTTAATGTTTATTTTGCATATAATCCACTATATACATCTATTGTAAAACACTATATACAGTACATCTATATTTCAATTAAGTGTGTAATTATTTAATTCATCTACCATATTGTGGTACACAATGTATATATATATATATATATATATATATATATATATATATTTCTATAATTCTGTTTTCTATGGTTGGTTGAATTATGGATAACTACGTTATTTGTTTCGATAAGTTCAACTTCAAGGAAGCTCAAGTTAATGTTATATTTTGCATATAATCCACTATATACATCTATTGTAAAACACTATATACATCTATATTTCAATTAAGTGTGTAATTATTTAATTCATCTACCATATTGTGGTACACAATGCTTAATATATATATATATATATATATATATATATATTTCTATAATTCTGTTTTCTATGGTTGGTTGAATTATGGATAACTACGTTATTTGTTTCGATAAGTTCAACTTCAAGGAAGCTCAAGTTAATGTTATATTTTGCATATAATCCACTATATACATCTATTGTAAAACACTATATACATCTATATTTCAATTAAGTGTGTAATTATTTAATTCATCTACCATATTGTGGTACACAATGCTTATTAGAATACATGGTGCGATCTGGCAACTCAGCACCCCAATACAAGGCGTGATCTGGCAACTCAGCCAGAATAGAGGCTTATAAAAGATCGAGAAGCTGGTGAAGACTCACTCCCAGCTCGGCTCCAGCCGAGCAAGGACCTCTGGTCCTTCTTTTTTTGGCCCTTTGGTAAACCCCTTAGTGGCCTCTTAGGTTAGGAAAACGAAAATAATATGCCTTAAAGGCAACTACTCTCTCTCTCTCCTTCAGGCGTCTCTCTCTCTCTCTCTCCTACAGGCGTCTCTCTCCCTCCTTCAGCTCTCTCTCTCTCCTACAGGCGTCTCTCTCCCTCCTTCAGCTCTCTCTCTCTCCTACAGGCGTCTCTCTCCCTCCTTCAGCTCTCTCTCTCCTGCATGTGTAACTACTGCATGTGTACCTCCTGCATGTGTGCGTATGTGTGTGTGTACCTCCTGCATGTATACCTCCTGCATGTGTACCTCCTGCATGTGTACCTCTCCCCCCTTGGCTGATTAGACGTATATAATAATAATGTATACAATAATACTGCTAAAAAGAGGTATCTGACAACCATTTACAGCCAACTGGCTGATTAGGAGTCTATAATAATGTATACAATGGTATCGCGGTATCTGGCAACTCAAGCCATTTACGCCAACTGGCTGATTAGGAGCCTATAAAACAACGCCAACTCGGCTGAAGTCTTAATGTGCACTTGGCTCCTGCCAGGTGAACACCTCTCCTCCTTTCTCTCCTCCTCCTCCTTTCTCTTGGGGGATAACGCCGCCTCCAAGTTTCCCCCACCCCCCTTTGCAACAACCCCCCTTTGCAACAACCCCCACCCCCGTTGCAACAACCCACTTGCAACAACCCCCACCCCCTTTGCAACAACCCCCACCCCCCTTTGCAACATTACATAATAACCTGCAACATTCTTGCACTCTCCTCTTTTGCGGCTATACTACTAGGGTAGAGTATTATGGAAATCTTAACTTTTAAGTCGAAGAAACTTGCATGGAAAATAACCAATAAAGAGGACGGGGTAAGGTTGTGACCTGTAGATATCCTAAGAGGATACTGAATGATGCCAATTTGTCGGCACCTATAATCATTCTAGGATTTCTGGTACGGAATAAATTTAAAAAAAATAAATGTAATTCAAATAAGGGGTGGGTCCTATAATGGGAGAGAACATTTTCTATAACGTAAATAAAAATTAAAAAAATTACTTGAATAAAGTGGGAGTTAATACTATGAGAGAACCATTTGAAGAGAGAATAATTATATATAGTGCAATCTATGATATCCTATCTATAATAGCCGAGAGAAACTTGCGTCTCCATTTTAGAATGTGCTCCCAGAACTGCGATATCAGCTTTGGTATGGTAAGAGTTCAAAAGGCGAAGCATAGGTGGGAGGGAAAGAGAATGTATGCGATATGTTACATATATATTGCATAAAACTTATGCACACTTATGCGATGATCGCATGAACTATGTGATAAGCATACATAGATGTAAAATTTTAGGAATTTAATTACAGCTATACGAAGAGATACATATTCGTTACGAACGAACTCGTTGGGAACGCACTTTATGACCATCTGACAGATATATATATATATATATATATATATATATCAGTGGCGTGCATTAGGGTAAGCTAGGTACGCGCCGCCTACCGTAGTAGAAATCTTATTAAAGATATTAAAGACAGTACCGTATTTTTCAGAATAGTCTACAGTACATACCCACTAGCCAGTTATGAAGTTTATCATTAGCTACTATAATTATATAATATGTACATATAGTGCGTGTGCTCGCACGCAATACCGCTTACCCTGTAGACGTACCCACTGCACGCCACTGATTATATATATAATTAATTGCAGGTAACTTTTTAAATTTTTAAGTAGTGTGTGTATTCAGAAGCTTAAAATTCATGAAAAAGTGATGAAGTTCTACGGACAAGAAACACTTCTTTGATTAAATGGTCTTTTGTAACAAAAAATGAACGTCACAAATACGAATTTCCACATAATTATTTTATTAAAAAAAAACGAATAAGAAAAAAACCGGAACCTCTCAAATTTCGACCTCCGACGGTGTTTCGAACGACCCCTGAAACGGAAGAGAATCCAATATTCTCTTTGAAAGCACCTCCGAAACGACGCGTCGGTCGGGAGCTCAAGACTGAAGAATGGACTCGGAACTGCGTCGCTTTTTCAGGCTTTAATTTTGAGTCGAAAAAGGAGCGATGAATAGACTTATTTTAATGTTTCTTTCGCACTTTTTCTTTCTTCGGACTAAATATTTCGTCGCTTGGAATTATGTAAAAAAAGAAAGAAGAGAATGTACAACACCTTTCACACAATTTTAACCCTTTACTGAACAGCGGTCTTTTCCGAGACTGAATAAAATCGTCTGGCACTAGCCGGAACAAAATCACTAAAGTTAACAATGTTAAAGTTAAACATTGTTGAAGTTAAGGGGTTAATAAATAAGATATTTATGAATATAAAATTAAAACAGAAATTGAATGTACCCAATAATAATAATAATAATAATAATAATAATAATAATAATAATGTAAGGTCAGTGAGGAATTCAACTGTAGATGTTCATAAAATCTGCGACAGTGCAGATTTGATACTCCTGCAGGAGCACTGGCTACCTAAGCAAGAGCTAAAATTCCTCTCTACCATCCATGATGACTTTATGTACCATGCGTCATCAGCAGTAGACTTGTCAGATGAATAAATGTACGGTAGGCCTTTTGGTGGTGTTGCTTTCTTATTAAGGAAAAATTTGTCAAAACATATAAGATTTTTAACAAGCGATAACGTAAGGTTGTTAGGCAGTGAATTACAAGTGAACAATGATTGCATATTAATTGTAAACTGCTATTTACCATATAACAACTGCAGTAATCTAGATGAATACATTGATTTGCTGTACAAAATTAAGTCATTATCAGATAACCCCAAATATTCTCACTGTATAATAATGGGGGACTTTAACGCACATGTGAACTCGGAATTCTTTGGAGAATTGGGTAACATGTGCGAGTCGGCCAATTTAAGTATAAGTGATGTAGATGTATTAAGGGTAGCCAGTGGTAATTTTACATACGTTAGCGATATGAGTGGTACCACCAGGTGGATTGATCATTGTCTCACTAGTAATAATCTAAAGGATCGAATTGTTAGAGTTCATATTTTGCATGATTTCCTTCTTTCTGATCATAGACCATTAGAAATATTAATTAACGTTACCAATTTATGCGCAACACGACTTAACAAGAACTCAATAGGTAAGAATAATCGCGTCGATTGGTCCAATGTTAATATGCAGCAGAGAATAGAATACAAAGACAGAACATGTCACCTCTTTAATAATTTAGAAATTTTGCACCTTGCCTGTAATAATCCTTGCTCAAATGATTCTCACTGTAAACTCATAGATAGGTATTATAGTAAGATAATATCCCTGTTAAGAGAAGCAGGAAGCCCCTTGATTAAATCTTACAACTATCATACTAAGGTTATTCCTGGATTGAATGATTTTATTGCCTCCCTGAAGAGGGAATCGAAAGACGCCTACGATTTGTGGTGCTTTCATGGTAGACCCAGATTAGGACCAGTATACATAAATATGTGTAGAAGTCGGGGTCAGTATAAGGCGGCCATAAGGCGATGTAAACAGGAAGAAGAGTCTATTCGAGCATCAAAAGCCTGTGAAGCTCGCATAAATAACGATAATAACAAATTTTGGAAATTTGTTAAGAATCAAACGGGTGTCAAAAATGTCCTCCCTCCGACTATCGATGGGGTGTCGGGGGAGGATGAAATTGCAAAGCTGTGGAAAAACCACTACTCTAACATTCTTAATAGTGTGAGTAGGGATAATCTTAAGATAGATTGCAGCGAAACGATTGTGGGAGGGACAAGGGAAAATATTTTGATATCATTTTCTGAAGTAAAGAGGTTAAATAAAGAGTTAAAGACTGGTTCTGCGTCAGGGGTAGATGACTTATCGAATGAGCACTTAAAATATGCAAATGACGTAGTATGTCTGCATATATCATTGCTCCTATCAGCCATGCTTGCTCATAGCTATATCCCTGCAGAGTTCATGAGGGTATATATCTTGCCCCTGGTCAAAAATAAGTATGGAGACATTCTGTCCAGCAATAATTACAGGCCTATTGCTGTCGCTTCCTGCTTCTCGAAACTACTAGAAAAACTCTTGTTACTCCGATTAAATGATTTCCTCTGGATATCTCCTAATCAGTTTGGCTTTAAAAGGTCCCACTCAACTGACCTGTGTATCTATGTACTTAAAGAAACAATATCTAAATACATTGACAGTAATTCAACCATTTATAGCTGTTTCCTTGATATAAGTAAGGCATATGATAGGATGAACCACAATATTTTATTTGAAAAACTAGAAGACAGGAAGGTTCCCATGTACATATTAAATTTATTGAAATTTTGGTATTCCCACCAATCTTTCACTGTTAGGTGGGGCAATGTACTATCCGAGTGTTTTGGCTCCTCTTGCGGGGTGAGACAAGGCTCCTTGCTCTCCCCTATGCTGTTTAATGTGTATATTGACGGATTAATTGCTTCACTTAATGAGGCAACAGTAGGATGTTGTATAGATAACACAAGGATAAATAACTTAGTTTATGCCGATGATATGGTGTTAATAAGTCCCTCTGTTAAAGGTCTGGATCGGTTACTAAATGTCTGCGAAGTGTATTCGCAGAAACATGATATTCTTTTTAATGTTACAAAAACTAAGGTTATGCAATTTCATCCTAAAAGCTGTAATCAGCCAGCTGATATAAGATTTAAAATGAATGGTGAAGTAATTGAGGAAGTACAAGAGTTTAAGTATTTGGGTCAAACTATTACCAGCTCCTTGAGTGATGACTCGGATATAAGAAAACAAACTCGAAGCCTGTGTGCTAAAGCGAGTATGACCATAAGGAACTTTCGTTTCTGTACAAGTGAAGCTAAAGACACACTCTTTCGTACTTTCTGCAGTAATATATACGGTCAGCAACTCTAGGTGAATTATAAAAAAGGTTCTGGCAGAACCCTAAATTTGCTGTACAACAGGTCTTTTAGACTCTTACATAAATTACCCCGAGATGCTCAGCTTCGCAAATGTTTGCTACCCGCAATGTTCCGAGCTTCCCGGAGGTAACAAGACGTGCTCAACACAGTCTAATGCAAAGAATTAAAAAATCAACCAACCCGATCATCCAAGGTATCCATGAGTCCTGCCATTTATCCTCTAAGCTATGGACTTCTTGGTACGAAAACGTCTGTCTGTAGCTCCACTTAACTTCGACAGTGCAGTATTATTTCTAATCAATTGTATATATTTTTATCCTTAGTGTATGAACTGTCATTGCATTAATAATATTTGTCATATGGACTATAGTCTGCCAATAAACCTTTTCATTTTCATTTTCATTTTCAATAAATTAAAACTACTTTAAACAAAAAACAATCATGAAAAAGAAGAACTGAAATGGTGTAAACCTTCATCCTTATTTCCATTTTGGGCTTAAAACACCCAATTTTTCGTAAGAGAAGTCGAGGTAAATTGTATTAAGTGTTTTTATTACACCCTTTACGACGGTGTGATTTTCGTCTCTTTGGAACTCTGGGCGGAAGAATTAAGTAAGGGGGATGATCTAAACGCCATTTCTTTTCTTAAACGCCTCATCAACGTTCAGAATGGCTAACAACAAGCCTTCTGGAATGCTTTTAGAGCCTTATTTACATGTCAGATTTTCGGTTAGTAGCTTCATAATTTTACCTTTAATGGCATCATTAGAATCAATATTTACGTTAAGAATTAGCCCCATAACCAGATATTCGTTACCAACTTTACATGTTAGGCGTATGGCGATGTTTAAATAGGGCTTTTACCTTATTTGCATACACATACAATGTCTGTCAGATAAATTGGGATCTTACAAACTTTGTTCTGTTACAGGGTACACACACACACACACACACACACACACACACACACACACACACACATTCTTTGTTTGTTGAGGGATAAGGAATGCGTAAATACACATTGTAAATTAACTTAAATCTACAGCGAAACCATAACTGAGCAAATTGAATTGTTGAATTGTTTCGTGCATAAATTGAAAAATGAGCAATCAGTTCAGTTTGGTGAATTCTTTTGTCAAATATTTTTTTTAGCCATTTTCTGTAAATGAATTTCATTTAATATTCTTCATATTTTTATGTATTTCTATGGACAAAATGCACTAACTAGTTTATGCTCATTCGTGTACATAAATACATACATGACATGCAAACTCTGTATATATATATATATATATATATATACAGGGTGTCCCGTAAGTCTGGACCCATAGGGATTTATAATATATTTTTTTATTATGTTATTATTATTATTTTATTATTATTATTTTTTATTATTTTTTATTATGATTTTTATTTTGGGGCCACTTGAAAGCCAAAGTGTACGAGGTCAAACTTCAGAACATTTTCCACCTTAAAGCACGCATTGTGGAGGCGTGTCAAGAAATTTCTGCGACTGTGATTCAGAAAGTGCTGTCGCAGTGGAGATTGCGTCTTCAACTGTGTGCGACACAACGGCGGACACTTTGAACAGATTATGTAATAAATTTTTGGACTATTTTGTAATTTTATTATTTTTCCTATGGGTCCAGACTTACGGGACACCCGATATATATATATATATATATTACAATTAATAATAGGAATAAAGAAATTAACAGGGTGAAGTGTATTTTTGCCATTTAATACTGGAAAGCCTTGTAGGAAGATTTACAAAAATCTTGTTAAGAGTTAAAACATCTTGAGATTTTGAAAGCCACACTGAGAAAAAACTGAAAGGCGAGACCCGAACACGATACGCGAAGAAAGCAATTGAACCAGTAACTGGAAACCCTAAAGACCTTAAGGATGAAGATGAATTGTGGAAGAAAGTTGATATTGTAAATTGGGCTTTGAAAAATGAGAAAACAATTGTTCCCTTATGGAATTAGTAGTATGGGCGCAAAAGGAGAGAGTGCAATACAATTGCAAATGTTGAACAATGTTGCAAGAGTCCCAACCCCTCCCCCTTTGTTGCAAGGCACCCCACAATGCCAGTGCCAACCCCCTTGTTGCAAGATGTTATGCAACAAGGGTGGAAGGGAATGTTGCCAGATGTTATGCAACAAAGAGGGAGGGGGAATGTTGCAAGAGCAACAAGGGGTTATGCAACTTAGAGGCGGAGTTATCCCCCAAGAGAAAGAGAGAGGAGAAGGAGAGAGAGGAAGAGAGGTGCTCGCCTGGCAGGAGCCAAGCGCATATTAAGACTTCAGCCGAGCGGCCTTTGTCTTAATATGTTCCTAATCAGCCAGCTGGCTTAATCAGCCAGTTGGCTTATCTGGCTGAGTTGCCAGATTGCGCTATTTATTTAATTAAAGCATATATTCAGGCTTTCCGCCAGTTGGCATAATCCGTCAGCGGGCTTAATCCGCCAGTTGGCTTAACCCGCCAGTTGACTTAGAAGGCCTAACCGGCCATTTGGTATAATTAAATAATAATAACGTTTATATATACAACCAAAAGAATTAAATAAAACATCACATCACTCTGTTTATTAGACGAATTATTGGATTGGCATAATCCGTCAGCTGGCTTAACCCGCCAGTTGACTGAGAAGGCCTAACCAGCCATTTGGTATAAATAAATAGTAATAATAACGTTTATCTATAAAACCAAAAGAATTAAATAAAACACCACCACGTCACTGTTTATTTAGACGAATTATTGGATTGGCATAATCCTAGTCAGAGGTGTACGTGCATTTGTGTGCGTTTGTCCCCTTCAGTTGGCTTAAACTGCCAGTTGGCATAACCCGCCAGTTGACTTAGAAGGCCCAACCAGCCATTTGGTATAATGAAATAATAATAATAATAATAATAATAACGATTGTATATACACATCCAAAAGAATTAAATAAAACACCATCACATCACTCTGTTTATTTAGACAAATTATTGGATCCAATTTCACGAAATATATTGAAAATAAATATACATTCCTATACAAGCGAAGGAATATATGCAATCAAAAATAATAATAGCATAGTAATTACGAACGAGGAGTATGTATATATATATATATAATAAAAAAACAATAATATACAAACCCGGACCTATCCAAATTGTTCATTCCGTCGAAGGTCAAGCTTTACACCCCGTCCTAGACCTACAGCTTAACGGGGAATACTACTACAATAGATCTAGTTGGCCTGGTGAAGTAGTGAGTTGACTTCTTTTACTTTCCATCTCACAGGTACACCCGGATCATCGGGGATCTGCTTTTGTATTCCAAAGAATTTTAGATCCTCCCCTTTTCCGTACTGTAACAGTTGAATTTTATCAGTGTTAAACTTCATATAAAAACCATGCAACATCTCCTAAAACTTACATCATTACCCCTAGCCCATCCTTCATGCATTAAAAAAGTTCTACTTTATCGGCAACCTTTGTTTAGCATCCCCGCTGATTGTTCATCCCGGCGAAGGTCAAGCGTGTCACTCCACCTTAGACCTACAGTTTAACGTTGAATCCGAACCACGTCTAAAATAGTGTTAAAACACTCCTTAACACAATAAAATCTAATTTCAGAATAAAAAAAATTTAAACAGCCTAACCATACAAAATATCACTCGGAATTGTCCTGAAAATGAAAGAAAGAAAAAATAAACAACAGCAATCAGCCCACCTATAAAAATATAAAAATTGATGAATATATATATATATATAAAGTAAACAAAACAAATTAATTTATCAGAAGAATTTACGAAAACAATTTCTCTATTTCAATTAAACAAATTTTTATCTTTTTATAACAAATCTTGCTTATTTTGAAGTCTCACACAATTTATAACGGCAAGCATAATAAACTTAAACAGTCCGAATTTGACCCAGTATAAATTAGTGTCTTTAACGATTATTTTTCGACTTTAAACCTTTAAATTAACTTAAAATTATAAAGCGAACTAAAATTACAAAGAGATGCCTATAAATCCATTATTTACATCCAGTCAAAAAATAATCTTAAAAACTCGACTAGATTCTGGAAAATTTTGCTACTTCTTTATTGAATCTCTTTGAATGCTCTACTATATATATATATATATATATATATATAATTTTTTTTTATTACCTAAAAATGCGTCACCATACGCTCAAACATTTTGAACCTTGCCGTATAAAAATGTATGTCACAATTTATTTAAACTAAAATAATTTAATTTATATAAGTAAGTGTAAAATTTATTTACTAATCATTATTATTATTATTATTATTATATATCATCATCACAATTATTACTAATTCAGAAAATGTAAACACAAAAAACTTTAAACACAAAATAGGTAGGCTTTTGACAGGAGTAATAAAAGTCGAAGGAAAGAAAAAGGAAACGAGACATCGGACGAACCAATACCAATTTTCTTTTTTTCTTTAATTTCGTGTCCCTCTCTCCAACGGAACGAAACGAAATCTAAAGAAAACGGACTGAGGAAGGAATCATCGCGAAGAAAAAGGAAACAAACAACTCTCCAATTTCAACTCTAATTTTGACTCCACATTATTACGGCATCGACAAGACGAATCAGAGAAATTTTGAGTCAAAGCGGTTTGGAAATCTAGACTCCAACGAGAGGAGAAAAAAAAATTTTTTTGACCCCGAAAATTATGAAAATGCTCGCTACGAGAAGAAATTTTGAAAATGATGGGCGCCATCCTGAGAAACAGGTACAATGATTTGCTAAGGAATGAGAATCGAAATTTGCTTGCAAATCGGTTAACACAATACATCTTTACTATTTAAATAATCGAAACAGAATATTTATTAATGCTATAATACGGGTAGCAACAATTTTGACCGAAATATAAGGCGACGTGGGAAAGCCCTTATATTTATATAAAGGAACACCGCTTGCCACCAAAATGTAGTAATTAAAACCTTTTAACCTTTCTTATGTTACTTTTTTATACTAATTTCTCTTTCTTTATTCCATTTCTCTTTATCCTTCATCATTCTCTTTACACTCGCTTCGCTGTACTGTATAAATACGTGTAGACGTGACCGAGTGGAGGCCATTATAATTCGAACCGGGCATGGGGGACGGGGGGATTAATTATACACTCAATTAATACTTTACTAACTTTATTTATACCGAAAACACTTTTAGATAAACGGGGTAATGCGAGGGGGAAATTAACGTTAACATTTTTGCCGGAGACACGAAATACTATTCTAAATTTACAATTACATCGTCACACACAAATACACCTTACTAAGCCCAAGACCGTCCAATGACTGGGGGTATTTCTACCCAGCCTCTAGCCTATGTTTAGGCGTTGCCAACTCGTATTTCAATTTTTTAATACAACCCTTTTTAATTTGTTTTTTAATAAAACTTAATTGAACATTATTAAATTCTTATACATAAACATTTAATTCTTAATTTGACATTACTACACTCTTATTAACAAAACATTTAATTAAACATTATTAAATGGCTTGGTAGTAATTAGACATTACTACAAGAGGGACACTAACAAAATGGCCAGAAGACAACAATATGACATTTAACACCGAGAAATTTCAACTCTTGAGATATGGTATAAATGAAGAAATTAGACTGCATATTAGGCCAGATGAGCCGGGTGTACATGACTGTGCGGTGGAGAGCGCGAGAGAGCAACTCGCTCCTCCACCAAGCGGGCGAAGCGTCATGTGTGGCGGAGAGCGCAAGAGAGCAACTCGCTCCTCCACCACACCAAGCCGGGTCTAGAGGCGGGACCACCAGCTTGACCTCCGTGTGAAGTGAGGCCGAACAGAAGGGACACTAACAAATGGTCAGAAGACAACAATAGGGCATTTATCACCGAGAAATTTCAACTCTTTAGATATGGTAGAAATGAAGAAATTAAACAAACTGCAAATTAAGCCAGATAAGCTGGGTGTACATGGCTATGTACGGTGGAGAGCGCAAGAGAACGGCTCACTCCTTCACCAAGCCAATCCTAGAGGAAGGGACCACCAGCTCGACCTTCGTGTGAAGAGAGAACGACACGCGGAAACGCATCGTGGCACACACACATTTTATTCATGCAGTTAACTGTGATTCACTGTCGTCAATTGAGTTAACATGACCTACTAATTGTCACCATCATGTACTTATCCGTGATCGTGGCATGGAGTTAACCGCGACTTGGAGGTGTTTACATTCGCGGGTCCCTCCCGCCATACCGCCACAATGTGCCTCAGTCAGTGCCTCTCAGCGCGAGCAAAGGCAATATTACGAACGAAATTATCAAAGACGCAAAGAGAAAAATCGGCGAGTGGTACCAAACCTCAAATTAAACCCAATAATCCTGCACACTGACATCACCTAGTGACACGCGTTCATTAGTTGCGGGACTATTTACCGAACTTTTTGATCACACCTCGTATACATAAGATCTACTAAGTCCTTTTTCATCCGGTAGTTAAAAGAACACATTCATTTTCACCTTTTCAGCCTCAATTGTTTAAGGTTCAAAATTGAGTGTCAAACGCGGTGCAAGAGAGCAATTCCCTCCGACACCAAGCGGTCATGTGTGGCAGAGAGCGACTGTTAATTTTTATAGAAAACAGAGTAAATACATTTTTACATTAAATTGTCTTCGCATCCACGTTATTTTACGTGAGACGAGAAGGAAAGGATGCAGGTATATGGAAGGTACATCGGAATGCGTCGGTTTGACCTATATAGCAGCGAAGGATTGCCCACGATGTTTCATTCGGCTTCTCCTTACATTCGTTCTTTGATTTAAAATTACAATAAACAATATAAATGTTCTATGAGATTAATATTTATTTTTTCACCCTATAAACATCATCATAAACGGAAGACATGATCTGCTTTGAAGCTTAAACATAACTTCTTATCAATTCATGTTTTCAGCTTCAATAAACATCGATAAGCCCGTCCCACCCACCCCCACAGATTGGGAGTACTCAACAATTGGAATTGAATGAAATATATATATATATATATATATATATATATATATATATATATATATACACACACAGATAGTCAAAAACTGAAGACGGTACACACACACACACACACACAACACACACACACACACACGCACACACATTAGTGATTTGAAATCACTGTTAAAAATGATAATTATCAGAAAACTCGCAAGAGCAACTCGCTCCTCCACCAAGCCAGGAAGACCTCAACTTGACTGTTGTGGCGGTCCTGAGATACGTTCAAGTCTCTGACAATATTCCAGGATGTATCATAACGCCCCGGTTAGTGTTACTATTTTTGCTGTATTATTACAGCTTTCCGCCCCAACCCGAGCGCATAGTGCCAACCTGAGTTACCCGTGCGTTTCCCATACCCCTCAACTTCTAAGAATCACAAAAGGGACCTTTATTAGCGATACTTTAAAACTTGATGCAGCAAGTTTTAAAGTATTGACAAGAAAGATACCCGATTTTATGATTCTTAGAAACTGTGAGGGGTGTGAAAGGCATAGGTAACTCAGTTCGGCACTATGCGCTCGGATTGGGCTGAAAGCTGTAATACTACAGCAAAATAGTAACACTAACCGGGGCGTTATGATACATCCTGGGATATTGTCAGAGACTTAAATGACTGTATCTCAGGACCGCCACAACAGTCAAAGTTGGCTTGGTGGAGGAGCGAGTTGCTCTTGCGAGTTTTCTGATAATTATCATTTTTAACAGTGATTTCAAATCACTAATGTGTGTGTGTGTGTGTGTGTGTGCCGTCTTCAGTTTTTGTCTCTCACTCTCTCTGTATGTATGTATATATATATAATTTTTTTTTTTCATTCAATTCCAATTGTTGAGTACTCCCAGTGTGTGTGTGGGGCTTATCGATGTTTATTGAAGCTGAAAACATGAATTGATAAGAAGTTATGTTTCAGCTTTAAGGCAGAACATGTCTTCCGTTTATGATGATGTTTATAGGGTAAAGAAATAAATATTAATCTCATAGAACATTTATATTGTTTATTGTGATTTTAAATCAAAGAACGAATGTAAGGAGAAGCAGAGTGAGACATCATGGGTATTCCCTCGCTGCTATATAGGTCAAACCGACGCATTCCGATGTACCTTCCATATACCTGCATCCTTTCCTTCTCGTCTCACGTAAAATAACATGGATGCGAAGACAATTTAATGTAAAAATGTATTTACTCTGTTTTCTATAAAAATTAACAGTCGCTCCCTGCCACACATGACCGCTTGGTGTCGGAGGGAATTACTCTCTTGCACCGCGTTTGACACTCAATTTTGAACCTTAAACAATTGAGACTGAACAGGTGAAAATGAATGTGTTCTTTTAACTACCGGATGAAAAAGGACTTAGTAGATCTTATATATAGGAGGTGTGATCAAAACGTTCGGTAAATAGTCCCGCAACTAATGAACGCGTGTCACTAGGTGATGTCAGTGTGCATGATTATTGGGTTTAATTTGAGGTTTGGTACCACTCGCCGATTTTTCTCTGCGTCTTTGATAATTTCGTTCGTAATATTGCCTTTGGTCATGCTGAGAGACACTGACTGAGGCGCATTGTGGCGGTATGGCGGGAGGGACCCGCGAATGTAAACACCTCCAAGTCGCGGTTAACTCCATGCCACGATCACGGATAAGTACATGATGGTGACAATTAGTAGGTCATGTTAACTCAATTGACGACAGTGAATCACAGTTAACTGCATGAATAAAATGTGTGTGCCACGATGCGTTTCCGCGTGTCGTTCTCTCTTCACACGGAGGTCAAGCTGGTGGTCCCGCCTCTAGAACCGGCTTGGTGGAGGAGCGAGTTGCCCTCTTGCGCTCTCCGCCACACATGACCGCTTGGTGGAGGAGCGAGTTGCTCTCTCGCGCTCTCCACCGCACGTAGTCATGTACACCCGGCTCATCTGGCCTAATATGCAGTCTAATTTCTTCATTTATACCATATCTCAAGAGTTGAAATTTCTCGGTGTTAAATGTCATATTGTTGTCTTCTGACCATTTTGTTAGTGTCCCTCTTGTAGTAATGTCTAATTAAGAATTAAATGTTTGTTTATAAGAATTTAATAATGTTTAATTAAATGTTTTGTTAATAAGAGTGTAGTAATGTCAAATTAAGAATTAAATGTTTATGTATAAGAATTTAATAATGTTCAATTAAGTTTTATTAAATAAGAAATTAAAAAGGGTTGTATTAAAAAATAGAAATACGAGTTGGCAACGCCTGAACATAGGTAGAGGCTGGGTAGAAAAGCCCCCAGTCATTGGACGGTCTTGGGCTTAGTAAGGTGTATTTGTGTGTGACGATGTAATTGTAAATTTAGAATAGTATTTCGTGTCTCTCTCCGGCAAAAATGTTAACGTTAATTTCCCCCTCGCATTACCCCGTTTATCTAAGTGTTTTCGGTATAAATAAAGTTAGAAAAGTATTAATTGAGAGTATAATTAATCCCCCCGTCCCCCATGCCCGGTTCGAATTATAATGGCCTCCACTCGGTCACGTCTACACGTATTTATAAAGTACAGCGAAGCGAATGTAAAGAGAATGAAGGATAAAGAGAAATGGAACAAAGAAAGAGAAATTAGTATAAAAAAGCAACATAAGAAATGTTAAAAGGTCTTAATTACTACATTTTGGTGGCAAGCCGTGTTCATTTATATAAATATAAGGGCTTTCCCACGTCGCCTTATATTTCGTTCAAAATTGTTGCTACCAGTATTATAGCATTAATAAATATTCTGTTTCGATTATTTAAATAGTAAGATGCATTGTGTTAACACATTTGCAAGCAAATTTCGATTCTCATTCCTTAGCAAATCCTTGTAACTGTTTTTCAAGATAGCGCCCATCATTTTCAAAATTTCTTCTCATAGCGAGCATTTTCATAATTTTCGCGGTCAAAAATTTTTTTTTTCTCTTCTCGTTGGAGTCTAGATTTCCGAACCGCTTTGACTCAAAATTTCTCTGATTCGTCTTGTCGAAGCCGTAATAATGTGGAGTTAAAATTAAAGTTGAAATTCGAGAGTTGTTTGTGTCCTTTTTCTTTTCCTTTGTCAGTCCGTTTTTTTTAGAGTTCGTTTCGTTCCGTCGTAGAGAGGGAGACGAAATTTAAAAAAAAAAAGAAAATTGGTATTGGTCGTCCGATGTCTCGTTTCCTTTTTCTTTCCTTCGACTTTTATTACTCCTGTCAAAAGCCTACCTATTTTGTGTTTAAAATTTTTTGTGTTTACATTTTCTGAATTAGTAATAATTGTGATGATAATAATAATAATAATAATAATGATTAGTAAATAAATTTTACACTTACTTATATAAATTAAATTATTTTAGTTGTTTAAATAAATTGTGACATGCATTTTTATACGGTAAGGTTTAAAATGTTTGAGCGTATGGTATATAGTATATATATATATATAGTAGAAAGAGATTCAATAAAGAAGTAGCAAAATTTTCCAGAATCTAGTCGAGTTTTTATGATTATTTTTTGATTGGATGTAAATAATGGATTTATAGGTATCGCTTTGTAGTTTTAGTTTGCTTTATAATTTTAAGTTAATTTAAAGGTTTAAAGTAAAAAAATAATCGTTAAAGACACTAATTATACTGGGTCAAATTCGGACTGTTTAAGTTTATTATGCTTGCCGTTATAAATTGTGTGAGACTTCAAAATAAGCAAAATTTGTTATAAAAAGATAAAAATTTGTTTAATTGAAATAGAGAAATTGTTTTCGTAAATTCTTTTGATAAATTAATGTTTTTTTTAACTTTCTCTTCATTATCATGCTAACAGACATAGACAGTGGAGTAAACAGCAACAGTATAGTAACCTCCTTTGCGGACGATACAAAGATCAGCAGAAAAATCAGCGATGCAAATGAAGTGGAGACCTTGCAGAGGAACACGAACAAAATATAGAAATGGTCAGAAGACAACAACATGACATTTAACACCGAGAAATTTCAGCTCTTGAGATTGGGTAGAAATGAAGAACTTAAACGAACAGCATAATATGCTCCAGATAGACAGGAAATTCAGAGAAGCGCGAAAGCGGTCGAAATCAGAGAGCGACAAACAAAGCAAAAAGAGTCGCGGGACAGGTACTAAGAACGTTCAAAAGAAGGGATAAGACAGTAATGATTCCCCTGCTAAAAACACTGATTATACCAAAACTTGAATACTGCCAAATTTTGACGTCCCCATATAAAAACGAAAAAATTAATAAACTTGAAGAAACGCAGAAACATTTCGCAGCCAAGATTGATGGCTGCAAAGAACTCAACTACTGGAAAAGACTACGTAAACTAAATCTGTACTCCCTGGAAAGAAGAAGGGAGAGGTACACCATAATCTACATATGGAAAATGATCGGAAAAATGGTACCAAACCTCAAATTAAACTCAATTACCATTGAAACAACGCTGGAAAATAGTAAATGCAGAAGGTGTAGTGTTCCCAATTTAAAGACCCGACAAGGGACCTCTTCAACACTGAAGGAAAATAGCTTGGTTGTCAGGGACCAAGGCTTTTTAACCAGCTTCCAAAGGACATCAGAAACGTTACAGGGGTCAAAGTTGAAGTCTTCAAAAGAAGGCTAGATGCCTGGCTCAGGACGGTACCAGATGAGCCGGGTGTACCTGGCTATGTGCGGTGGAGAGCGCAAGAGAGCAACTCGCTCCTCCACCAAGCCAGGCCTAGAGGCGGGGCCACCAGTTTGACCTTCGTGTGAAGAGAGAGAGCAACACACGGAACTTAAACGAGGTTAACGATGCTTTCTAATTGCGTATTTGGCCGCTTCACCATTTCTTAAAGGGAAGAATAATATCTTTTTGTTCATTCAGTTATTTTGATCAGGGATGACTATGATAGTACTTTGTCTTTGTTATGGGACAGAAACGACTATCTTTACTCGTACCACTCCAGGGGCGTACCGAAGGGGGGGGGCGACAGAGGCGGTCGTCCCCCCCCTTGGGACTTGTACCTTTGTCTATTGATGTGCTTATCTCTATAACTATGTGTTAAAGTTTGTACATACAGTTACAGAGATAAGCAGGTTTTGTTTTAGTTTGTATATTTTATAGTAAGAATACATTTTAAGTTATTATGAATTTAGTCTATATGCATTAATATAAAATATTAATACTAAACCTGTCATCCCAAGCCAGTGTTGCCAGGTAAAAAATTTAAAACCCGCCAATCATGCTTAAAAACCAGCCCAAAACCAGTCAAACCAAGCTTTCATACTATATGTATGATAGCATTATATATATATATATATATATATATATATATATATATATATATATATATATATATATATATATATATATATATATACACCTCTGTTTTAGTTACTCGCACGCTAAAAAATTTGCATGTATCGGTGATCGATACATGCAAATTTTTTAGTTTACAGTATTTAAATTTGTTAAATATTCAAACTTTCCACTATTAGTCAAAAAGACGTTATCTGAATTTAAAAACAGTAAAAAATTCGCCATCCCGCGACTATAGATTTTTACCCGCCAATTAGTCTTAAAACTTGCTGTAAATAAGGCTTTGTTAATACATGAATATTGGCTCTAGTAAATGTATATGTATATGCATTCTTGTGGTGTATATACACACACCTTTGTTTTAGTTACTCACATGACCCCTCCCCCCTTGACCAAATCCTCGGTACACCCCTGCACTACCTCAATTGAGAAGGAGCTTTTGCGAAAAATTAAATTTGAAGATGTGATCTATGATTTTGGTAACAAAAAGAGCCGCAAAGTTAATGTTTAATGGTCATTTATTTAAGTCATATTATACCTGTATGTTGTTTGTTAAGTAAAAATTTAATCAAATAAACCTGCGTGTGTGTATATATACACTTCAACATTTGTAGATGTATTATAATAAGAAGGTTTTGTAAAGTAATTCAATTAAAGCAAATTAATTATTAAGTTTGATTTAACAGTTTCTTGTTCTCCTGTTTGAGTCAGCTAAGATTATTTTTAGGCCCAAAACTTTTTCGTAGGTCCTTGGGAGTTTCTTAGACCCCAGGCACTGTGCCTATTGTGCCTATTGGATAATCCGGCCCTGCTATCTTGGCATCTTTATTCTTCATGTCTTTCAGTTTGTGCCTCTTCACGGCACATTCTTGTAGTCGTTGAAGTCCTCCTTGTTCTCCGCTGTTTACCAGCTTTTCCTTTAAATCATCATGGCACAGGGACAAAGAAGAATCGGGAGTACATCACTTTAGGCTGGCAAGTGGCTCTATTTTTTTCCAGTTCGTTTTGTCTACGATGACACCTGCAACAAATAAAAATTAAATATTAATCAATAGGTGTGAATTATAAATTAACACTAGTATTTTGGTCAAGGCCTACCAGAGAACTAGTTTAGAAATGCGAGTAAATTACATTTTTATATTTATTTCTGTGAAAATTGCCTACACCTCACAAAGAAGCCTATAAGGACATAATGTTATAGCTTTGATTGTATTTTTAATGAATTCCTAGGGATAAAAATGTAGGACCTTTAATCATGACTTTAGCTCAATTTGGTAACAAGATATAACAAAATATAGAAAAATCGGCAGCCATTTTGTTTCTCAAAATTACAGGTTTAAAACTCAAAATTCAGCTTGGCAACGGGCATTTTTTAATTGGGCAGGTCAAAATCTATAAGAATACCCCTGTTGCCAAAAATTAACACGAAATGCCTTAACAAGTCTCTTTTCCCGAAAACGGGACCAGGCTAAAAGAGTCAAAACTAGAAATTAATGTTTAGTACAACGAATTGGCGGATTTGAAGCAACCATTTCTGACTTTAAAAATTGGTAATTTGCTAAATCTTTTATGTAGGGCCTAATATATAAATACTGAACATATTAATATTATTTTTTGTTAATTTTTACATTTATATATAATTTAACTATCATAATTTAACTATATACTCAATATATAATTGTATAAGCGTTTCATGAATTCTTTGATAATGCCTAAAATCAAAGAACGAAGCGTTGCATTACACTGTGAAACAATTTTTGTTATGTTGATTTTACGATCTTTTCTATATGTTTCGGCCACGCTGATTACAGATTTGGCATCGGTTTTGCTCGGAAAGCTAGTTTTTATGATATGGTCAAATTTAGAAATCTTACTTTTTCACCATTTTTAAAGCATTTTTCTGAGATAGCAAAAGTAATTTCAAGTACAAAATTCAAAATGCCCCCAAAACTGGTGTTTATTAGTAATGTTTTTATTGATTAAGGCCCATTATTAACTATTTGTACACATTTGGTTTCTTATTTCTGTTTATAAAATGATTTTGTGTATTTTTCAGATATTTGAATTAGAATTATATGGTGATGGCTACCAATAGGCCCTGCAAACACTCTGCAGATTCCTTTTGTTATGTTTGCGACCATTACATCAATCCAAAGCAAGTAAAGCACAAAACTGACACAGGAACGAAGTTTTGTACAGCATATCACGCTTACTTTGGCATGCCCATGGGCGATCAAGATAAATCATGGGATCCTCACTTTTGCTGTGGAAGCTGCCGTTTCACATTAGAAGGACGGCTGCGAGGTACCAGAAAAGGCATGCCATTTGCTATTCCTCGCATTTGGAAGGAGAAAACCAATCACCACGATGATTGCTACTTCTGCATGGTGGACATTTCACTCTACAAGAGTGGTAAAGGTTCGAAAAAAATGTCCTATATCCAAATATCCATCTTCTATTGCCCCAGTCCATAATGAAGATTTACCCGTTCCATGCCCACCCACAATGGAGGAAATAGAAGAAACGCCTTTAATATCCTCCGATGAAGATGAAGATGCTGACTTCGAGGCAAGCTCCAATACGTCACCTCATTTCCCAAACCAGAAAGACATAGACGACCTAGTCAGGGATATGAACCTTACGAAAACCAGTGCAGGAATTATGACGTCCCGCCTTAAAGAGTGGAATCTTTTGGACCCAAGTGTCAAGATCTCTTTCTACAGGAATAGGCATTTGCGATACGCTTCTCTTTATTCCTGTTTTGCATCGAGCTCTCTTTGCTACTGCTGTGATGTGAATGGCCTTTTTGCTGAAATAGGAATTGAATACAGCCCTGCTGATTGGCGTTTGTTTATTGACGGTTCAACTAGAAGTTTAAAAGGCGTCCTACTACATAATGGAAACATGTTTCCAGCTATTCCTGTGGCTCATTCGGTTCAAGTGAAGGAAGAATATGAAAATGTAAAGCTGTTGCTAGACAAAATAAACTACAGTGAACATAAATGGGATGTATGTGGAGGGTTCAAAATGCTAGGATTCCTGCTTGGACTACAGGGCGGTTACATTAAATATTCATGTTTCCTCTGCATTTGGGACAGCAGAGCAGACGGTGAGCACTTTGTCAGAAAGGAATGACCCGTGAGAAATGAGCTTAATCCAGGCAAACACAATATTCTTAACGAAGCCGTTGTTCCAAAAGACAAAATTTTGCTACCCCCGCTGCATATCAAGCTTGGTCTTATTAAGCAATTCATCAAAGCTTTGGATGCTGAAAGTGATGCTCTTTATCATATACGTTCAATGTTTCCCAAACTTTCTGAAGCTAAAATCAAGGGATGCATATTTGTTGGACCTCAAGTCAGACGCATGTTAGCATCTAAAGCAGGGCCGTTTCTAGCCATTAGGGGGCCCTAAGCAGTATACCCATTTGAGGCCTCACCCCTCCATCCACCAACTCACGCCTTACTACATCACCTCAGCACACACATACAAAAAATGGCTGTGTTAATAAAAAACAATTATGAAACAATTTTAATGAAACATTTATGTCCAAAACAACAAATATATACTTTCAGAAGACAAACAGAAAAAATACTCTTCATGAAGTTCCTGAAAATTAGCTTATACATTATTTAGAATAAATGACACAGAACTATGTATAAAAAAATAATCCAATTATCAACTACCAAACAATTACTAACTGTAGGATACAATCGTGTAATAGCTAACAGTTATACAGAACAGTTTGTATCTTCAAAATTTTTGCCTCCTAGATTTTTCTGGGCGAAATCATCAATAACATCATCATATGAAATCTCCCTGCCAACGTCCTGGTTGATGCTTATGATGCCAAGGCCACTGAGGCGATCCTGCCCCGTTGATGATCTGAGGTAGTTCTTGATTAGCTTCATCTTAGAGAAGCTCCTCTCGGCTGACGCTACTGTCACAGGTAGAGTGCAGGCAATTCTTAGTGCAACCCAGAGATTGGGGTATAGTTCCTCCAGTTGCTTTTGATGAATGAAGGAGAGAAGCTCCAATGCAGTCATGTTATGTGAAGGTAAAGTCGTGTGAAGGTTGTGTGAAGGTAAAGCTTCTCTATTTTCTTCTTTTTCCGTTTTTCAGCTCCTGATGGATAATGTCGTTTCATTTTCCAAGATGCACGAAGTCACATCTAGTTAACCACAACTAATCTGATAAATAATAATAATCATGATAATAATGATAATAATAATAATAATAATAATAATTGTTATAATTGTAACGTTAATCAAATACATTCAAATAATCAGACCATTTAGGTTTTAACCAACAAAATTCACATTATCTGAAAACGATGAGAAAAGAATTAATAAACTTGAAAACATAACGAAAATAATTCTAGGTTTTAAAGTGTTACAAAATCTCTTAATAATTAGTAAATTAGTGAAATAATGTTTTACAATACTAGAAAAATTAAGCATTTATGAAAGTATAAGCATATAGTAAGAATAAAGTTAAATAATATAGAAATAAGATCTCACAATAGTTATTTACACATAACGACCAAAACGTTTCGTTTGTCTCCGTTTTATTACATTTGTCTCATACAAAAACTTTAATTAATACAATAATAATAATAATAATAATAATAATAATAATAATAAGGATAATAATAATAATAACAATAATATTAATAATAACTTCAGCTATATTCCTATTCTTGCCCACTGAGCTATGACCTGGGAGCCTGTCTAGGGGCCCCCTAGTAGCAGCGGGGCCCTAAGCGCCGCTTAGTCTGCTTATGCCAGGAAACGGCCCTGATCTAAAGAGTTAGAAGAAAAACTGAAAGCTCTTCAAAAAAATGCTTGGCAGTCATTTCGGCTTGTAGTCCATGGACTTTTAGGTAACAAGAAGAACAACAACTACAAAGAGCTAGTAGAAAATGTACTCAAACACTTTCAAAGGTTAGGTTGTGGAATGTCCCTGAAGTTACACTATCTGGACTCGCATTTAGAATTTTTCAGACCAAATTTGGGTGACGTAAGTGAAGAACACGGTGAACGTTTTAACCAAGCTATCCAAACCATGGAGAGGAGATATCATGGAAAATGGGACGAAGCTATGATGGGCGACTATATCTGGTGTTTAATATGAGATAATCCACTGGACTACAAGAGAAAATGTCGCTCAAATGTACATTTTTAAGCATCATCCGTTTAGATATATCTTTAAATATGAAATATATTTATTTTCCTTTCCTTCACTTCATTGTGATTTTGCTCTCTGATAAGCCACTAGGTACAAAAAATAGCTTATGGTTTTCAGAAGAAACGACTTTTCACGAGAAAACTAATGTGATTTTTTAATTCAGCGCACCCAAAAACATAAAGAAACACCAAAAAAATAAGATAAACACAAATTTTCTAAAATTTTGTTACATATTTTAATACTTCTAAAAAGCAACAGTGTTGTTTTAGTCTAGAATTGTTCTTAAGAAAACGTATTCAGGAAATTAGTGCTTAAAATCTCTTATAATAATAATAATAATAAAATAATACAAATAATACACTAAATTTTGTCTGTCTGTCCTACGCATGCGCAGACGCAACTATCGTAGAAATTTTAAGCGTTGTATCGCACTTGGCTACATTCGCTCTCTCAAAAAATAACAATGTGTATAAAATAGTTGTTAAAATAATTTAGGCTAACTTACTGAAGGTCTTACAATAGTAATAATAATAATAATAGTAATAATAATAATAAAATAATACACTAAAATTCTCCGTGTCTATCTGTCTGTCCTATGCATGCGCAGATTCGACAGTGTAGAAATTCTAAGCGTTGTATCGCCAGTGACTTCATTCGCTCTCCATCCAAAAATAACAATATGTATCAAATGGCTGTTAAAATAATTTAGTCTAAGTTACTAAAGGCAACTTTTTATAAAAATTTGTGGGAACGCAGCAATTTTAACTTGTGTAAATCCTCTGCTCTTTCGAAACTAATAATGAAAACTTGTCATAATATACTGGTACAAGTCGTAAGAAGAATACAGAAGAACATACACACATACCACATCAAGCAGGATACTCAAACTCCTCCCCAGACATAACGTTCTGTTCCCCCTCACTAGCAACACACACACATGGAGAACCGAAAATCAACTGTCATCAGACCACCTGCCCATCATCATTACAACACGTTCTACACTCTGCCCCAACAGCCTTAGGCACACTTACAGAAATTACAAGAAAGCTGATTGGGAACAGTTCAAAATACAGACTAAGGAACAATTCACCACATTAAACAGCACAGTGCACACCCATCATAAACATCAATACAACACTCAAGACATTTAATCAGATCATCAATAATGCAAATAAATACATACCCAAGGACAACATTAGGAAATACAACCCAAATTATACTAGAGAAATAGCCCACCTCATAAGACAACGTAACAACCTCAAACATAACACACAAACACCACACAAAGAAACCATAAAACAGCAGATACAACACCTCAACACAGAAATAAACAAAAAAATTAAAGAAAAAAAAACATTTAGGGAATTAATAACACTAAACCACTCCACATATATATCCTGGCTATACAAGACTATAAATAGCATTACCCACTCTAACGGCAGCATTCGCACCTCACATGCGGCTATCTGTCGCAGCTAAAATAATATCCCAACATATACACAACAAGCTAACATTCTAGTTAATCACTACGCAAAGATAAGTCACCTAAACAGAGACAACAACCAGAAACACGCAGACAGACAAACAGCCAGACACAAGAAAACCTACAGACTCGACACGACCATTACACCTTTCAATACAGACCAGACCACCAAGATCATAAAAAACATTAAGAATTCGAAGGCTACGGGACCAGACAACATATCTAACATACACCTTAAACACTTGGGCCCACAGGGAATACTAGCTCTCACAAACATCAGCACATATTCATACCAACACTGTATTATTCCTAACATATGGAAACAAGGTAAAATTATATATTATTACACTGCTCAAACCAAACAAAAATCCAACAGAACCAGCTTGCTTCCTATAGACCTATTACTTTACTATGCACACCTTCCAAAGTAACAGAAGACACTCTTACAAATCATCAACGCACACATACCACTATCGCCTACTCAACATGGATTCAGGCCTCACCACTCAACTACGACATTACTCACTAACCTTACACAGCACATCATGGATGGCATCAACTCCAGACGACCAGCTCAACGTACACTATTAGCAACAATAGACATTCGTAAAGCATTTGATGCTATCCCACGCTTCCCTCTCATAAACAAAATATTCAACACAAACATGCACAATAACACCAAAAGATGGCTGAGCAACTATCTTTCAGGAAGATACTCACATGTCACATTTAATGGCAAGTCATCCAAAAACAAGCTTTTTCCGAACGGGGTCCCTCAAGGCTCTGTTCTCTCACCAACACTGTTCAACTTATACATGCATGACATTCCAACACCCATAGATAACAAGCTTACCTTATCATCATATGCAGATGACATCACTCTAACATCCACCCACAACAACATCGACACCGCTACAAATAATCTACAAACATACATAAACAGTATACAAGACTGGTTCCCACACAATAGACTCAAAATAGCGCCCACAAAATCAACCATCACCTTGCTAACAAGCAATACAAAAGAACACCAGATAACTCCACAGCTTACACTGAACAACACCAACATTCCATGCCCTCACAGGACCAAAATACTTGGGGTCACATACAACACATCATTATCTTTTGCAAACCACATTCAGGACATTAGAAACAAATGTACGTCAAGACTTAACACCCTTAAGGTACTAACGGGCACAAACTTTGGATACCAGCCGGAAACAATATTACTCATGTACAAACAATATATTCGTTCAGTTATGGACTATGCTAGCCCATGCTAGGCACCCATTATCTCAATCACACACATAAACACCTTACAGACAATACAAAACAATGCACTTCGTATCATTACAGGATGCACTCGAACAACCCCAATAGAACACCCGCACACAGAAACAAAAATACTAAAAGTGAGGGAACATTTAGACATGAGGGGAACAAAATTCATGGCAACAGCGACAACTAACCCTTCCACTACATGTACAATCATGCACCGACACCTCGCACCATTAAGGTAACACCAGAGAGACATTATAACCAAATACTCCATTCCATACCACGCCCCATAGACATCACACAGTACAGAAACACACACACACACACATACACCTATCCCACAAAGCACTGACACGACTCGGTGCGAATGCAGTCCTAGGTGCGAAGCCGCCACCCATTAACAGGTCAGAGATCAGCCTGAGCAGATCGGATCGAGTTAATTTAGTACGATTCCGATGTGGACATCACCCCAACTTACGGACATATAAACACAGACTAGACAGCTCCACAGACGACACCTGTGCCAGGACACACCACAAACAATTGAACACATTATGACAGACTGTACCGCTCTAGCAAAACATAGAACACAACACAACATCATTAGTGCGCTGAACCTCTGGTCCACTCCGGAGAGGGCGATCGGTTACCTGCGTGCCACTGGCTTGCTCGATCAGGGTGGGCTGATCGGCTAACCAACAACAACAAGAAGTCGTAACCTCATATTTAGGCATAATCCTTTGAAGCAACAGATTATAGCTCAGTCACGCTAACTTTAAAGATTAGACCTAGACTGAAGTATATTGTAGCCTAATGGTCTGCTTTCAGCTGTCGTTTGGCATTGATGCTTCATTATTGCTGTAGGAATATAGTTTGCAATGGGCCTATATATTAAAAATATTCAATTAATTGTTTCATATAATATAAATATCAATGTATAAATTACTAATAAAAAGACGCCATGTTTAAATTATAAATTGTATGTAAAACCTTTTTTGTTGATCGGTCATTCATTGATTTTCTGGCTCACGCCAGACAATTTTATTCAGTTTCAGAAAAGGTCCCTTGCTATTAAAGGAAGGGTAAAAATTAGGAACTCCAGCCCATATATATATATACTTAGTGAAGAACAGTATGAAATAATAGGTCAATTTTAGTTTTTGCATAAAAGAAATAATATTGAATAAACTTTTTGGTTTATCTGTCACCGAAATAATTTTATGTTAATAACATTTCCTGGTTATTATTCGTTTTAACACGCATCTCGCTAATGAATTGAAAACATGTTTTTCTTATGTAATTTGATGCGTACTGTTTGAAAATGACCTTCATTTCCCGATGAAACAAGCGTCCTATATCTTATGCGGATATAATTCCGCTACGCATCGGAGAAAATGGTGGATGCGTTCATCTTCGAAAAAGCAAAACCATTACAAGCCATTGTTCATACACAAATAAATTTTGAAATAAATGGCTGCATTAATTTCTTGAAAGTAACGGCTACCATAGACCGTAGACCAATCAGAGGCAAGTAATGAAATGGCGCATGATTATCACTCGCCTATTGGCTAATTTTCAAAAACCACTTCGACTCAGTATGAGGTTTATATTAATAGTCTATATATGTATATACTGAAAATTACTTTTGCATGTGGTTAGGTTTCGTTAGGTTAGGTTAGGTTAGGTTAGGTTTTGTTTGGTCAAGTTTCGTTAGGTTAGGTTAGGTAATTTCTTAACAAATTTCTGAAAAAACGGCACATTTTCCAAGGAAATGAAGGTCATTTTTAAACAGTACGCATCAAATTACATAAGAAAAACGTGTTTTCAATTGATTAGCGAGATGTGTGTTAAAACGAATATTTACCCATTTCCTAATTAATATTGCAGTGAATCTAATTCATTCCTTCTTTTTCAGACTGCTGGTATGAGGAAGATGGAGAACGACTTCACTGGAACACATTTGAGACACTCGTTATCGAATTTTTTATCCCCGTCGATTGGGGAAACTCAACCGATGACGACGTCTTGAAAATTAACTGCGATCAATTGCAAATAATCGTGGAACCACCAACCATGACTAATCATAATACCTTGAACGATACTGTATTCCTTCCGGGACGACATCTTCGTCTCGGTTGGAATTATTTGAATTTCACATTTGACGACACGAGTTCACTCATTCAAATTCATGAAATTGACGGAAGGTTTCTTCAAATTCCATTTGACGTCGCTGACAGAGAACAAGTGAACACAACAGAAAACAAGTGACATAACAGTACGAGGACTTTATCCATTCGTTAACTGCCGCCACTGGATTGAAGGTTTGTTTCTCACTTTCGGTGGTTTGGTTGGTTTGCTCATTGTATCAGTTGCTCGGAGACACTAGCACCGTTCTTAATTTAAGAGTTTTAAAGCATAAAGTTTATGAAGTATAAAAGTTTTGACCAAAGTTAGGAAGTAATTCTTTTTCATACTTTCATTACGGCATATATATGTATATATATATATATATATATATATATATACGTTGTTGCGAGTGTCGTAACACCGCTTCCCGTCGATCAGCGGAGTGAAGCGACATTGGGTCTGGGAAGTAGTTGGATGGGAGACTGTCCTCTTTCTGCGTCTATATTATGTAATGACTCGAGGTTCGGATCCCATGTGAAGCTTTAGGTCCCCTCCGTCATACTTAGATGTTGCGAAGGAGGTTAAATAGCTCCAGCATTATATATATATATATATATATATATATATGCATATAACTGCAATGACCGCGCAGTATATAAATGAATAGAAACGACATAAGTGTTAAGGAACGTTTCTGCACACGAGGAGGAGAGATAACGAATAATGAAAAATGAGGCGAACCGCCCAGGAAACGAACCCAGGGCCTTCCAATTGCCGGTTGGATGCTCTACCATTATGCTACGGACCTCACTCAATCACAAATCGAAATTCTCCCACATAGGGCAGAAACCAATGCCCTGAGAGGGCACCCTCGCAAATCGTGAATATGCGCATATAACTGCAATGACCGCGCAGTATATAAATGAATAGAAACGACATAAGTGTTAAGGAACGTTTCTGCACACGAGGAGGAGAGATAACGAATAATGAAAAATGAGGCGGTTCGCCTCATTTTTCATTTTCGTTATCTCTCCTCCTCGTGTGCAGAAACGTTCCTTAACACTTATGTCGTTTCTATTCATATATATATATATATATATGGTCACAAAAGTAGAGAAATTGCGAGGAAATTCTTTTTTTCTCGGAACTGAAAATTATCGAAACTTAATCTAATCTAACTTAAAAGGTCAGACTACTACGTTTATGGTGGAACTGATTAGGTTAAATTTACTCGTATGAGGTTATATTTAACTGAGTTAAGTTAGGCGTAACTGGGCTAAGTTAGATTAGGCTAAGTATGAGGTTAAATTGGGTTTCGACGGTTTTCATTTCGATGATTTTCCGTTTCAACAAAATGGCGGTATTCAATTCCTGCAGAAATGTTTATTTGTTCATTCATTTCAACGGTTTTTAATTTTTGTATTTTATCCCCCTCCCCCCCTAAAAAAATAAAAAATATATATATATATATATATATAATAAAAATAATAAAAATAAATAAATAAATAAACAATAAATAAAAATAAATAAATAAATAATGATTATTTTGCTTATTTAAAAGAGGGAAAATATTGATTATTTTAAGGAAAATGTTAATTGTTTACATGAATATTTATTTATTTGATAAAAGTGTTTAATTAAACCAATATTTAAAATTAAACTTTTTATTATTTGCAAAAACATTTTCAGGTTTAAAAATTTACAAGATTCGACCATCTTGGGAAAAATGGACTTTTCCTTCAATATTCGAAGGAAAACTTTCCACGATTGCGCTTATCTCAGGGACTTTTGGAGACTTTAAACTAAACGTTAGTTTGGGATCGACATCTTTGTTCTTGTGCAAAAACATCACAGATGAGAAACGTTCTCTTTCTTCAGTTGGTCTTTCGGGTTATCCTTTTTATCTGAAGGAGAAATGCGACGAAGGTTCGCAACTCTCCGATACCCTTTCTTCTGACAAATCCTACTTTGATAATTTGAATATTTCCCTTTTTGAGGAAAAGGTAAATTGAGGTTAATGTTTCTCCTTTTAAAGGAAGCCATTAATTAATAAAGGTTAAATTAATTAATTAATTGATAAAGGTTAAATTAATTAATAAAGGTTAAATTAATTAATTAATTGATAAAGGTTAAATTAATTAATAAAGGTTAAATTAATTAATTAATTGATAAAGGTTAAATTAATTAATTAATTGATAAAGGTTAAATTAATTAATAAAGGTTAAATTAATTAATTAATTAATAAAGGTTAAACTAAAATGTGGTGAGTAGTATTGGCGCAAAATGGGAGAGTGCAGGAATGTTGCAATGCAAATGTTGATCAGTGGTGCAAGATGTTGCAACGGGGTATGCAACAAAGGGGGAGGGGGAATGTTGCAAGACCAACAAGGGATTATGCAACTTGGAGGCGGAGTTATCCCCCAAGAGAAAGAGAGAGAAGGAGAGAGAGGAAGAAAGGTGTACGCCTGGCAGGAGCCAAGCGCATATTAAGACTTCAGCTGAGCGGCCGTTGTCTTAATACGTTCCTAATCAGCCAGTTGGCTTATCTGGCTGAGCTGCCAGATTGCGCTATTTATTTAATTAAAACATATATTTTGGCTTAACCAGCCAATTGACTTAGAAGGCGTAAATGGCTTGTTCAGGTGTACATTATTAAGGTTGAATTGCCAGATAGCGCTATTTATTTAACTAAAGCATATATTCTTGACAGTTGGATTAGAAATCCGTCAGTCGGGTTTAGAAGGCGTAACCAGCCATTTGGTATAATTAAATAATAATATCGTTTCCAACCAAAAGAATTAAATAAAACACTATTACATCATTCTGTTTATTTAGACGAATTATTGGAATAAATTTCATGAAATATATAGAAAATAAATATGCAATCAAACGAGGAATACATGCAATAAAAAATAATAATAGTATAAGAAATATGAACGAGGAATATATATATAATCAAAAAATATAAATATAAAATAATATAATACTAAACGATGGAGTATAACCATCAATATATCAGTACAGGAGAAAAATATATATACATATACACAATTATGTTAAATAATTAAATGTATTGAAAATAAATATACATCAAAATAGATTCACTTTGTTCTACTGCGCAAAACACTAAACTCACACGTAATCGAGTCTCCAGTCACATCATTATTGCTTTGCACTACGCAGGAAACACGACTTAATATTATCAGGTTGTAACATAAATTCTGCTCGATTATAAAACGGACGATAGATAATAGAATAACCTCAAGATAATGTGAAACAGTTTTAGAAATGTTGCAAAATACACGCGGCGACAGGTTTGCACGTGTTTTATCATGATACAGAATGACTTTGGCTAGTGTAGGATTAGGCTAATGAATATTTTCTCTGGTGTTTTTCATGCAGTTACAACGCCACCCCTACGTTATTAAAATAATTGAAAAAACATGGAGCCCACGAAAGAGCATATTCGACATGTGATGCTGTATGAGTTCCATAAAGGATCTAACGCTAGTGAATCCGCAAGAAACATTCAAACAGTTTATGGAAATGATGATGTGAGCGAATGGATGTGTAGGAGATGGTTTGAGGAGTTCAGAAATGGAGACTTCAGTCTGAAAGATTATCAACGAGCAGGACGACCAAATGAATTAGATGAAGAGTTGCTGAAAGCAACAGTGGAGGAAAACCCAACGGTAACTGTAAGAGAACTTGGCCTGCAACTCGGCGTTAGCCATATGACCATTCATCGTTATTTGAAGCTGTTAGGAAAAGTAGTGAAGGTTGGAAAATGGGTTCCGCATGATTTGTCACAAGCGAATCTTCAACATCGAATTGATATTTGCACATCACTGCATTCTCGGCAACTGCAGGCACCGTTTTTTAATCGCATCGTCGCTGGGGATGAAAAATGGTCCTCTATAACAATATTAAGCGTCAACATCAGTGGCTTAGCCGTGAAACAAAGCCTGAACCTCAGCCAAAGAATGGACCCCATCCAAAGAAAATTTTGCTATGCGTTTGGTGGGATATGCAAGGAATTATTCATTTTGAGCTTCTGCCAGATAACCAAACAATCACAGCTGAAGTCTACTGCCAACAACTCCAACGATTGAAGATGGCATTACAAGAAAAACGTCCTGCATTAATTAATCGCAGAGGTGTTCTATTCCACCAGGATAAGGCGCGCCCTCACACTGCTCGAATCACCACTGCCCAATTGGAGGCATTTGGTTGGGAATAAATGCTTCACCCACCTTATTCTCCAGACATCGCACCTTCAGACTACCATTTATTCAGAAGTCTGCAACACCACCTAGATGGACAAAAGTTGCAATCCAGGGAAGCTATCGAAAACGAAATGATCGCTTTTTTTAACTCGAAACGAAGGGATTTCTTCGAACGTGACATAAAAAAACTTTTCTACAGGTGGGAGAAGGTTATAGAAAAAGAAGAGAATTATATTGATGATTAATTTGTCATTATGTCATTTAATTTTTGTTGTGAATAAACTAAAAATTCGAACAAATTTGTCCTTATAAGTCATTTAATTTTTCTTCTGAATGACCTAAAAAATCGAGCAGAATATATGTTACAACCTTATATTTCACCGCTCAAGTTATAGGGAGACCTATACTCTATGTAAATGGCCTTCATATTGTTCAATACTATTTTTGTGCCCACTTTACAATCGGTTGGCAAGTTATCTTTAAATACGGCTAGAATACAATCAAAAGCACGCACAAAGAGGTCATCGTTAGCCACATCATCATTATTAAATGCAAATTTATAAACACTCCTTTCCAATCGAGGGTTTATTTTTACCGACCCAGGCTTTTCAATCGTGAACTTTTCCTCACACTGCATAGCGGCAGTTGAAATAATCTTCTAAGTCGTTACGACAGCTGCTCATTATATAAAGAAATAGTTCGTCAGGGTGAACGGTGTAGGTGAGCACAGCCCTGTACCGCTCAAGTGCTTTGTACCAAAGTTCATGATATTTCAAAGAGGCTAAACCTTTTAAATAAACATCAAGCTCTAGACCATTCTCGCCTTGTTCAATCCTACACTCGGTAAACCCATCGAGCAGAGCGGTGTATGCGTATTCAAGAACCGTATCAAAATAAAGCATATCCGTATCACTAATCTGCTCTCTTCTTGTACCTACACCTGCAGGAATTTTATAACGATCCTCACTCCACTTCTCAACTACCGCGAAGATTCTATACAGCTCCTCAACACTTAAATAAACAACATTCCGTTTGTTTGTTTGTTTGTTTGTTTGTTTGTTTGTCTACAAGTCGTTTCCAGTACATAGTTAATGGCACCGGTTTTACCCCTGAACACGCGCAACGACTTCGTTACGGACACATCGTACACGGCGTTGAGAATGCTGCTCAAAGGAAGTTCCATCGTATTCGATGAGCGCACGTCCAGTCGGTTCAAGCTCTGAGATGACTATGAGCCACATGCAACGGATCGGCTCGACAGGAGGTGTGAGTCACACCATAAGCTAATGAAACGTGTACGGCGCTGCTCCAACATGTAAGAGTCATGTGAATACTTGTATCCCATTATATTGGGTAGGTGTTTTGAGAAATTTTCCGGTACATGAAGTAATAACGGTTTTAATGTTTTATCACTCCCACTCCCCAGACTACGCACCCGACATTTTTGCATAGGGGGATTTTCACAAACTAAACACATTTTATTCACACTCCGGCGCACTATTTGAGAAAAACATATGACCATATTTTTCATTTTTGCTTAGCATGCGATACTCATCTCTAAATTCTGTTAAATATTCAGGCAGACCTTTAGCCACAACCTCACTACAAACCTCGTCATCATATATGTTAATGTACTGGTAAAAATACTTAAGATACTCCATGATGACAAGATTTATATTCTCAGTCGCAGGGTACGAGTACTCGGTATGATGCAACATGACATAATATCGCTTGTCGCACCACTCATCAACAAGACTCACTAACCATATCCGTTGCTTCTCTTCTGCACGTGTTGTTTCTTCTACTTCACGGTATATGTAAGCTTGTATAAAGTTTAGTCCTACAACATAGTTCAATACATCACTTGTACCACGAAATCCTGCAATGCTCTCGCCAGAATAGCCGTAGAGTATTTGTACCTTCGCACGATTCAATGTAGCCTTAAAAGTATCAAAGGAGGGCGGAATAGGGAGCCATTCAGTAACCTTAACTTCACACTTTACCGAATACCAGTTCATAAACGTCGAACACGCAATATTAAAGGTAGCCACTACTATTTTTCGTCTACGTGGGGAAATGTACGTCTGAGATCCAGGCTTGCAGCGATCAACTGAACACGCAGGGAAGAGATATGCACAGCTAGTAGCAGGAGTCACGTGACCAATCATACAGGTGGGCGGAGCTTAGAACTTTTCCTGTACACACACACACACACACACACACAAAGGAGAAAGTGAAACGCTAATTGAAACACGATTTATTTAATAAACGAAATATTCAAGGTGTATATATACCGTATATTTGCAAATACGTGTAATAAATAAGTTAACAATAGACATATGAAAGATTATGGTATCCAAAGGATACGTTATCATAGGTACCAGGCACCTGGTAACGTTTCCTATAGGTGTTACGGCACACCTTTGTACCCCTAAGTTCCTTCACGCCCCCCAGCTTCTCCGCCCGAAAATTGTGGGTACCTACAGTTAGTTGGGGCGGCCGGTCGCCCTTATCATCATCCAAGTACACTAGATCCTTCAAAGAATCAAAGTTAACGACCCGCCGATTCGCCTGGTTGAGCGTGATACCCTTAGCCTTCACGATATATTTCATATCCTCCCCCACCTTCACCCGAACCCCATAAGTTTTTGGCCCTGTTGAGACAAAAGAGTCGGCGTATGCGATGTCTCCATACTCATCCTTGATCTCATCAGTCAACTCTCCGAGGAATTCACCAATAGGAGGCATGTATTCACCCTCCCTCTCTGTGAATATCACGCTATCTGTATCGGCGTACAAAACCCTCCGCCCAAGAGAATGCAATATGCCCCAAAGTTTGATGCGTGCGTAGGCTGTTGTGAAGCAGGCTACAGGTATGTTTGTAACCCGTGAGATATCTGTGGTCAAATCGGTATTGTTGTACTTTATTATGTAAGTATTACCTACATTCACGATCTCCATGACCTCTTTATCGGGAGCGTTGGCATAATCCCATACTTCACTATAACTTTGTGACAAATGAACGTTCCCTTTGCCAGTATTTTGTGCAACTTTTCCCCAAAGACTGTTTAGACACAACTTTGCACTAAAGCGCTTGCCAGGGTTTTTTACAATTTGGGAACGGTCAAGCTGTATACCTTCACGGTCACGGTAACGTTGAATGTAGGCCGATTTTTCATCTTCGGTATCAACTCCTTGCGGATACCCTGGTGCTTCGACCTTATCCTTCATAAAAGCGTTTATATATGGCGTGAAAAGGTTAGGTACCTTCTGAAACCTCCACACCTCATGTATCTTCAATATTCTGTAGCCATGGCGAACAGCTAGATCCAGCTCTGGAGTTGTATATACACCGCTGATCTTACGCTGGTTGGTTGTATGTATGATTACATTCCCCATTGTTCTCCTCTGCGCACTTCACGCACAAAGGAAACATGAGCTTGTGATCTATAACGACGGGTAAGATAGGCATCCATAAATCGTGAGGGGAGAGCACATTTACGAAAGAAAGGCTGAAATAGTACTCGCTCATATTTGTTGAGAACAACTCGATGGTGGTCGATGGTGGGCAGGTCAGGTCCCACCAATTTTTCAGGTGCACCCACGGGGTAGATTGTTCTTCATCACGTAGGGATATAAAGAACAGAAGTCGTAGTAATGAAGTTTCACGCCTACCGCATTTGAGAGGATCTAGCACCATTGAACGTTTGATCGTGTTTACTTCTTCACGGTACTGTCCATCTGTTTCCATCCATGCATCATACTCATGCTCCCACAAGACTTTGTGAGTGAACTGGGAGCCTATAAGTTGATCGCGGGTGCGGGTCCACGCAAGACTGTCGGCAGAAGATCTACCGTGGATATCTCCTACGATTCCACACTCAGGACGGGGGCACCCGTGCCACCAGCAACCGTTAAAGGAGTACACAGTCTTCTCACCAGTGGCACGGTATTCACTTAGACCATCAACCCAAAAAACACGACCATTAACCTTAATAGGTACTTCACCCGTGTTGCGGGCATGCTTTATGTATACATTTGTCTGCTGCTGTAGGTGTATCAGCCAGTAAATAGCCTTGTGCTCATAACTGCGGGGATTATTTCTGTGGATAATGGCTAAAGTGTCTTTAGGCATGAAGTTATTCTTGAACACCGTAAAACATAATGAGGTGATCGTGGTTGTGACTTGCAACGGATCGCATTTGAAACGGCCTATGTACATCCTTCTAAACGCTCATATTCATCAGCTATATTAAGGATTAGATTCATTAAAACTGTTGTAGTATCGGCCAAAATCTTCACGTTCATCTGTACTCATACATTCATAGTTAAAGTAATGTTTAGGTGGAGGTAGTCCTACGTAATTTAAAGTTTCGCTAGTGAGGAATGTGTAAGGGAAATATCCTTTTGAAACTTCAGCTGCTACGCCCATCACCTTGGGTAGTTTTGCTAAGTTACAAAGTGTGAATAATAGTGTCTTTAAACTGTACATTACCTCTTATTTGCATCTGTATTAGCTCGTACTCAAGCAACTCCTTATAAAGGAACTGTGTGTCAAATTTTGCCCCGTTATGGGCGAGAATATACACAGTCATTTTTTTGAACTTGTCCGCTAAGTTGACAGGACACAAAGAGTTTCACAGGGCTATCGTGGGCATTCGTTTTAAAAACATTTGTCCGTTTACCACATTTGTGACACTCATCACACTCGATCTTCATACACTCATCAGAGATAGTCTGGCTTACAAGTAAATGTGGAATAACCTCTTTGGTTTCAGCGTTCGTGATGTTTCTATATCGTAGTACGCAGTTATACAAGGGCTATTTTTAGGCTTAGCGTCTTTCATATAACATACATGCTTTACTCCAACCGCCTTATATTTCTCATGGCATGTAGAACAGTGAATTTTATCACATTTATGCTTGAAATTCCCCCAATTATCCATCATATGAAACATACCACATTCACAGATTCTCATTTTCCTGCACGTGCCAATTGATTTATGGAGCTCAAAACAGTTATTATTGAAAAATGTGCGTCTACACACATCACAATCCCTCTTCTCAGCTTCAACTACACGGCTTTCACATTTGGAGCTTTTACACTGCTCACATACCATGTGACAATCTTTACAATGTTTCATTATATCATCCTCAAACTCGATACACCCCTTACACAAATCATGATGTCGTCCATATTTTCGACTTTTATCATAACTCGCGTAAAGGCTCCTTATATTACGGATGGGGAGATACGTTGTCCCTGACAGTCCTAAAATAAGTAGGGGTCTTGTACGATCTCTCACACAGCTTTTAAAAACATACACAGTCCTATGACGATCATCCATTCCAATTACAACTATACGAACATTCATTTCCTGTTCTACCCTTCTCAGCTCCTCAGGACCCATATTACAGTCAAACTCAAGTTTACAGTCTACAGCTACTTTACGGGCACGCTCCACTACCATAGGCAACCAAATTTTTTGGGTCCGTGTATTTAGTACAGTAAACATACGAGCCAAGTCTACTGCTATAAAGCCACAACCACGATCGACGTTCATATGCCGCCTGTAAATAACCTGAGAATTGAAATTAAGAATATAAGGTGTGGCACTATGACCCGCAACACGGAATACACGGTCAATATTTATCGTGAAGTTGTGCATATTGAAGGCTATACTACTTTGAGAGGCCTACATTATACGGACTAATATATACTCTCTATCTTCAGCTTCCAAGCGTCTGAATGGTATTACTATCCAAAAATCATCTACATCTCCGTCATCTGACCCGAATCCGAAGGACAGCCTCGTCCTGACTTCACGTTCATCGCGGTTCTGAAGGGCAAACTCTACAATACGTTGAACTATGCGCCGTAGTCTGTGTTCAACACCATTGCTATACATGGATCTAGGATCAATCCTAACTATATACCGATTTCTAGTCAAGGCTGGGGTGGGGGTAGCGGTGCGCACCAACTTGAATGTTAAACCATCCTCTACAGAACGAGAAGCTGCTGCGGCTGTGGAAGATGTAACCGGAATTGAACAGGAATAAGGGGATATATTTGAGGAAGGTACTATTGTGGGAGTTTTGTCGTAAGACGTAGAGGGTTGGGGTTCTATTACGGGTGGTCTAACAACCGGCACAATCCTGGCGCGCTTTATACCTGACGTCGTGGGCTCTTCATCATGCCTCCGCTTTGAATTGGCGCGCACAACAGGTATCGCTGGTGAGGGTTCGTCAGCGGGGATGGATTCTGTGATCACAACTACACTGTCGTCGGGGTCATCTGTAATATCGATGATGGGGTGCTGTACCTCATCGTCATTCACGACTCTGTGGGAGAAGAGAAAAGCAAGACTGTAGAATATAAGGATCATCACTTAAATATTTATTATATTTTGGAAATGACCCATTTAGGAGTGTGACGTGTTAGAAATGGATTCTGTGGAAAAATTCAGGTTCACGAGCTCATCCACATGTATTATATCTGACCCTACAGGATGTGGTAAAACTGTGTTTATGCTTCAAATCATTAAAGAAAAGGGAGAGATGTTCTCAGAATTTGTGCATAAAGTTATATGGTGCTATTCGACGTATCAATCAGTGTTCAACGAGTACCAAGATGATATTTTGTTCTACAAAGGTGTATATGACGTTAATTTGATAAAGGGAAATGAACATACAGTCATTGTAATTGACGATCTCATGTTGGAGATGGATAAAACGTTTGCCGAGACATTTACAGTATTCTCCCACCATCTTAACGTAAGCGTGTTCTTCATCAATCAGAATCTATTTTTCAAGAATAGATACATGCACGATGTGTCGTTAAATACGCAATATCTAGTCTTATTCGCGCAACGTAGAGATGTATCACAAATTAGGGTATTAGCCAATCAAATGTTCCCGAATCAGCGTAAAGAGTTTTTGGAAGTTTATAAAGAAGCTACAAGCCCGCGTTACGGATATTTGCTTTGCGACTTTCATCCGCGAAACACGTTTAAGGTGCTTCTACGAACCAATATATTTCCAAACGAGCCTGAAACGGTGTATATTCCAGAATGACAAAGAGGCTAAAGAAATACCATGAATTAATAAAAATCTATCATCGACTGCCCTGGGCAATGCAGCAGATGTTTGCAGCAGATGTTTGCTAAAAACATCGACTCAGACTTTTTAAAATGCATCTGTGAAATCTGTCTTAACGTTATAAATTGCAATGTATCAATGAAACCTCCTAAGAAGGCTCGCCTACGCCGTTACAGGAACATAATACGTGCACTTGCTCGTAAATGTGAAATTGTAGGGGAGAAAAAACGAATTATTGTACAAAGAGGAGGGTCATTCCTCCCCATCTTATTTTCAGTTTTGGGTCCTTTACTGACTAGATTAATATAATGAAGAAGGTGGTAGTGATTCCACACGAGGTGTATGCTTCACTGCAAAGTTCAAAGAATCCAGATACGGATCTAGATCCCCGTAGAAGCAGGCTTAAAAGAATGGAAAGCGAATTGTTAACCCTATTAAACCGTGAAAAAACACCTGATGAAAAAAGAATATTATACCAAGAAGCTCTGCAAAAATTTCTTCACGAGTACGAAAATTATAAGAATCCGACAGAGATCCCCGTGGTTATTAGGCACAGCACGGGGAACGATGGACATGGTGACATAGGGCCTGTGTCCAACGATAGAGCTGACCAACCAAAGATTAATGGGTCGGCCACGCAACATATCGAGCATGTATTAAAAAGCACCCTCCCACATACATTGAGGAATAAAGGTTTAAGTCTTTATAATCTATTGAATGAAGATCCCACCATACAATGGACCGACACAGGTGAGATCATTGTGGAAAGAGCAAAGATACAGGGATCGAATATCGTAGACATCGTCCATGATCTGGTGAGAAAGTGGGATAGGCCCTCACCATCACACAACACACTAGCTAACTTTGTAACACAACTCCACGAACACATTCAATTGGGTTGTGATACGTATGAGGTGGGTATATGCGAAATTTAGTTGAATACCCTTTTTTTAAATATTGATTATAAAGAACCCGTTTTTACGATTCTTAGAGACTGTAATGAGCATGAAAAAGTCGGGGTAACTCGGGATGAAACCATGCGTACCGCCCTTACTGAGGATGCACGGTATTAAGTAGAGAAGTAACACTAGGACCGGGTCACTATGGTGAGGCCGAGGATGTTGGGAGATACTTAAACGTAAGTTTAAAAAGCTCAAATCTTACGGGCGATTTAGTATACGAAATCGTAAACAATGATCCCCATGCATGCACTCTGGCCCTAAAATCGCAGGCTAACCGAAATATTAAAGACCAAAGAGTGTTCATAATTATGACCGATGGACGATATCGATCAGTCATCCAAAGAGATACATTTCACGAGGCACAACACGACTTGTCCAGTGTAATGTATCAGTTGAAATTGGAGAAAATGGTTGAAGGCTATAAACCCCCAGACATGTGCTATATTTACAGCAATATAGTGGAGCACCAGTTTGTTGGGGATACCCAGGCACGCCTGCTGCGCATTGCTTACATTCCCAACCATAGAGGAAGGAGTTTGAGTATTACATATATCAGGCCCCATTATGTGAATGTCGCAGCTAATCTAATAAACAATATCTCAATATATACAGTGCCCGCGAAAAGTATCCGATCACCCTTGAAATTTGTATTTTTTACATAAAAAACAATGTTTAAATGTATACTAACCTTATATTAGTATTTTGTCATCTGTCCTTTGGTTTGGATGACTTGTTCTAGACGTTTTGGCATGGATTTAATCAAGTTTTGACAAACTTCCACTGATATTTCCTTGCACCATACCTTTTTGATGGCCTCTTGTAATTTTTCGACTGAGCCAGTGTCGTGGCATTCAACCTTATTTTTTATTATTAGCCACAGATTTTCTATCGGATTGAGATCTGGACTATTACCAGGCCAATCCAAAATATCAAATTTATTGTCAGTAATCCATTTTGTCACTATTTTGGCCCTGTGACATGGTGCACCATCATGCATGTATGTTTTTGTCCTTTGGATTGCCATTGCCATTGGAAGTTATCCTGTAGCATTGCTAAATACCGTGCACCATTCATAGTTGTGTTCTTCGGAAGAAAATATAAGTTTCCACGCCCATAGTAACCGAAACAACCCCAAACCATCACACTTGGAGGGTGTTTCATTGTCTTTAGGGTGTATTTAGGGTCCATCCTATTTGAGCCAATAGGCCGGCGAACCTTTTTTGGACAACTTCTGAATGTCAAAAATGTCGACTCATCGCTAAATAAAACCTTCTTCCAGTCATCAACAGTCCAATGAATGTATTTTTACAAAATGCGACACGTTTTTTACGAATTTTTCATTAATGAACGGTTTCTTAGCAGCATGGCGAGATGGTAATCCGAGTTCTTTTTGGAGCCGCTCCTGGATAGTTCGTTCAGAAACACCAGATAACAAATTATTCATATTAAATTTTATTTCTTTCGCAGTTATTGTTGGGTTTTTCAATACTAAACGTTTCATAAGTTTGTCTTTTCGCGAATTTGTTTTTCTCGGTCTGCCAGATCGTTTTTTAGGGACTGGCGTGGTTAGGCCACCATTGTTCTTAGCCCGTGAAACCCATAAATTAACGGTACTTTGGGATATGTTTAATTCCTTAGCTATCTGTCTCTGTGATTTCCCACATGCATGCAAAGCAACAATAGCACCTCGACAATCACTCTTAAGTTGTTTTTTAGCACACATTATATATAAATTTTATTTACACCACTTTCAGTTAAAAAAAAAAAAATATCAAGAAATTTACACAAACAGTGAAATCTGACAAATTTGAGACACAGCCACCCGCAACGAAGGCTACCAGAACACTAATTTGAGAATGCGTTGGATAGCTCTCATATCAGCGAGCAACCTCAAAGTTACCAGATGTCGCTAGAACAAATAGAAAGTGAATTACGTGTCTCTGAATATCAAGGGAAAATATTGTATTTTCTTGAGTGATCGGATACTTTTCGCGGGCACTGTATATAAGAACGATTCAGGGAAAAAATTTCCCATTCGGTAACGGGAACTTAACAGTGAAGCTACACTTTCGACGCATTGAGTTATAATGGACAGAAAGCCTTTCAAAGTCTATCGAGGTATGAGATACCAGCGTGGTAGTGGATTTGGATCCATTTTTTCAACCATACTACGTACGGCTGTCACTTGCTGAAGAGGGGTGCCAGATACCTCGGGAGGAAAGCATTACGATCAGGTCTTAACACAGCAGAATACATATTGGCTGGGGCTTAACCTAAAGAAGCTCTAAAAAGACACTTAAAGCGTACACGGGACGAAATCGTCAAAGATGCAAAGAGAAAAATGCGTGGTGGTGGGAAGAAGAGGGCTGTCCGGAAGAAGGGATCACCACCACGTGGCACTAAACGTAAAAGGATATAGAAAAGAAGTGTTCTAAGCGAATGAAACCTATGGTTGATCATTTTTTGACTGATATAAGCTAAGGACATTGATCTCATGAATCATAGTTTGTTTACTACTTGTCGAGAGAAGAGGCACTATTTCTAACTCGTCATGGCACGCTTCATCCATCCGTGTAGTTCACAATGTTGTAAATCGGAGCTGTCCCTCTTTGACATGCCTCCAACTCAAGTTTCTATTGAACACAGTGACTTTATTACAATTAACCCTTTAAACACAATTAGTGCCACTATAGAATTGTGGACAACGCTGCAATGTCTCCATCTTGATATAATTCCGGTAAACTGTAACGTTCTTGATCATGGCGGAGGGAATGTTTATTCACTGGTGAAAATAACTACTGTGACTCCCAGCTGAAAATATTTCCTTTTATAGGCATGATCCCTAAGCACCACCCCAAAAGACTAATAGACGGTTCGTAAGTTTGATGATTGGTTGTCAATGTAACTGGGCGGGGCTATGATAGATTTGTGTACCAATCGTAACACCTATATTACGGGTCCACGCTTGGACGTCCTGACTGGTCGACTGATGGTGTCTTTATCTTCTCTTCGTAGATTTGATGTTCACATCGTGTATTGCCACTTGCAATCTCTACCTTGACAATATTTGCATTAATATTTGAGCCCATACTATTCTCGGTTTTCCCATTTTAGAACCCACACTTTTATACAATATCCCTCACCCCTTTGCAACACTGATCAACATTTGCATTCTCTATCACGACAATATTTTACATTATTATTATTATTTGCGGTCATACTATTCGATCCTCAACTCTGGTTCATGTATTCGGCTTGGCTTTTTACTTACCAATTCTCGCGTAGGAGTGTGATTAAATTGTGTTTAGCTCATGAAAATGAATGTCTGGTTGGGTTTGTAGATAAATGGGCGCCCTAGGTATCCTAGTAGTTAAGACGCTGGGGTGCTGATCGGTGGTTGAGAGATCGAGTCCGGATGGTGACTGTAATTTCTTGGTACATACAGTCCACGATGAGCCGGGTGTACCTATGTGAAGTGGAGAGTAAAAGAAGCCAACTCACAACTTCATCAGATCAACTCGAGAGGAGGATCAATAAGCTTAATCTTCGTGGAATCATCGCAATAATAATAATAATAAACCTTTCCATTTTTTTCATTCATTCATTTCATTTCAATAAGAGACAATGACTATGGAGAAGATACCACAGAAACTACACGCAAAGAAAAATAGTTCGGATTCAACGTTAAACTGCAGGTCTAAGGCGGGTGACAAGCTTGATCTTTGGGTTATAATGACCTTACGACACTAGAAGTATGGTTGAAAACCTTATGAAGCGAACTACTTTTTTCACCTCTATCGCCAGCCAAAAGTTCACCCAAAGTTCGGCAAATAAAAAAATAAAAAAATAAAAATATATATATATATATCTAAAATATAAAATATGAAAATCTATTCCAAAAACACATCAACATCTTCATTAACATACTTAGAACTCTAATTTAGCCAAAAATGAACGTTCTAGCTCAATTAATAACAGAGATACTATTGCCAGAATATTGCTGAACTTTGGAGGCGATTTCTGACGAATTTTAATTTTGGTACTTAGGTACCTTAAGACGCGGGACCCCTCAGATATATATATATATATATAATTTAGTGGTGGACCGGATATCCGCATCCGCATCAATTTTAACATCCGCATCCGTACTTCTGACTGCGGATGTTATGCGGATATTACCTCTAATAAATTATGCAATTTACAATTAAATTAGCTTATAAAGTAGCTTATAAGGCCCAGTCATGCACATTTCATATACAGTATTAATTATTAATGAACAAACAAATATATAAACCTCAAAATATAAATACCTGGTAACAGAAAATTGAATGAAACTTGTTTCATTCAATTTTCTGTGGCTGAAACTCTTGAGAAAGTTATTATTTTTATCATAATGAAAACATTATTAATTTTAATTCTTATGCATTGCCTGCCATAATAGTAATATCAGGAAATTTGAAAAATTATGTCATATATTCATAATTCTATATTATATTGATAGATTAAATAAATATCCGCATCCGCATCCGTGGATATTGAAATTAAAGATCCGCATCCGCAGATGTTGAAAAACTGACATCCGGTCCACCACTAAATATATATATATATTGTTGCATTGGGAATATGATAAGGAAATTCATTACTTAATTAAAGGCTAATTTAGCCTATAAATAATTTGGAAAACAATCACGTGATGCTTATGTACATATTTAAGTTGTTTTAACTTCATTATAGTAATAACAATATTCAATACAATAAATAGGAGTCGAGAGAGGTTTTCTTAAGCTGTATGGTTGAAATTAGGCCAAATGGACCTTTGCGGTCAACCTTTGCGGTCGGCTCGGCGATTCACCTGTTTCGAGTTTAACTCGTTATACATTTTTCCCCAGAGATGCTTTCAAAGAAAGGAAATGGCAAAAGTAAATAAACACTTTAGATGAAGTTAGTTAAAATAATTATTGTTTTTCTTTTATTTATATATGTGTGTATTGTTATTTTTGTGTATTGTGTGTATTGTTATTTATGCTTTCTGCTGCCATTTGTTTTTTCGTTCATTTCGGACATTAATCTGTTTTTCACTCCACCTTAGACCTACAGTATACACAATAGGCACACGGGTGGGCGGCGAGGGGGAGGAGTTATGTTTGAATGTAATCTGCGTTTTTCACTCCACCTTAGACCTACAGTATACACATTAGACACACGGGGGGCTTATGTTTGAGTGTAATATAATTTTTAACAGTGATTTCGAAATAAAGTCAATAATGTGTGTGTGTGTGTGTGTGTGTGTGTGTGTGTGTGTGTGTGACGTCTTCAGTTTTTCGAGCATTAACTCTCTCTCTCTCTCTCTGTATAAATAGAAATTAGATTCACTTAGATATATAGAAAGGATTGTCAAAAGTAAATAGTCACAGTATACATTCTAAGGTGTTAGAATAAATGAAAGCGTTTCATGAAATATAGGTAAATTAAATATTATTCTTAGAGAATATGTTATTGGAATAATGTACAATGTAAAGAGTCCTGTGTATTTTTTTATTATTAATATCAAGATGAATGATTTCTTTTGCTACGCCATGGATTAACTGCCTACTGTATTTTATTGTTAATATTGGGAATCGTTTAAATAATTAGTTCTCTTGCTGAACAACTTTAAGGAGAAAGTGGAAAGTGGAAACTCGTCTAAATAAGTTAAAATAAATGGCGCAACCTGGGAACTCACCCTAATAAGGTATACCTGAACATAATTAAATTAAAAAACACTATTTGGCAACTCATGTAAATAAAATTAAAATAAATGGTGGTATCTAGCAACTCACCCTAATAAGGTATACCTCAACTATTAAAAAACACTATTTGGCAACTCATTTAAATAAATATATAGTGCTCTCTGGTAACCCATCCATATATAAATAAGTGGTATCTGGCAACTCACGACCCTCTATATAACCGTGGCTTGGCCCCTGGACGCACATAATGCGTCGGACTCCGGTGGAATAAAGAACTCTCCCTCTCTCTTCTTCTTAGGTTAAGGCTGAGGTTAGGTTTCCCTTTAGGGGATGAGGACATCCCAACTTCTCCCCCAAAGACCCTCCTCCTTCTCCTTTCTCTCCCTCTCTTAGGATAAGGCTACCCCTTTTGGGGGAAGTCATCCTCCCTTCTCCCCCCGAAGATCCCTCCCTCCCCTTTTGCAGCATGATTTGTTGCATAACCCCTTCCCCCTTCATTGCATAACCCCTCCCCTTTGTTACATAAGCATTTGCAACATCTCGCAACAATGATCAACATTGAAATTGCATTGCAACATTCCTGCACTCTCCCATTTTTCGCCCATACTACTGTGGTGCGCAAAAATGGGTGACACTTTACGTCTATTTAAATTTAACTTTTAAACAACATGCGTATCCCGACATTTGCCGTGTCGCGGTGAATTATATTTATAATTGGTATCTTTTAGCGAGAAAAAAAAGGGGATATAATTTAGGTTAGGCTATACTAGGCTAGGTTAGGTTTGGCTAAGCTAGGCTAGGTAAGGTTAGGCTAAGATAAGCTAGGTTAGGTTTGACTAAGCTAAGCTAGGTTAGGTTTCGTTAAGCTAATTTAAGCTAGGTTAGGTTTCGCTGAGCTAGGCTACGTTAGGTAAGGTTAGGCTAAGCTAAGTTTGGTTTTAAAAATTGGGCGAGTGTCGTGATACAGAAATGAACGCGTGAAAATGTCGCGGTTCTGTATGGAAAGCGAACATTGTGCGTACGCGTTCGTTTCAATAAAGATGAAAACTGCGAATGTTTTTGTTTTAATGTAAAAAAAAGTCGTTTTAAAAAAGGTTAAATTTAACATTTGTTTTCTTTCCTCTTTTTCAGGATTATCCAACTTATGGACACTATTCCATCGTCCAAGTTCGATTACACAATTTGGAAGCAAAAGGGTTTCGGGTGGTGTCTTTTACCCTGTCTGGAATCGAGATATTTTATGAAGAAGTTTTCCCTTCACAGCACCAACCCGAAAAGGTAAGATGAAAACGAGACAATTCAATTTACGCATCAAATGTATGCACAGTCACGCGTACACACTCCCTCTTTTTATACACGCACATGTATAATACATTCATACATACATACATACATACAAGCAGTGTATGTACGTGCTATGTACAAACATTACGCAGTTACCTAACCTAACCTAACATAGGGGCCTATATATAATAATAATAATAATAATAATAATGTGGCGCTCAGCTCACGCAGCTGCTCATCATCCAATACAAAAAATTGGTTGGTTGATAAATGGGTACTTTGCGGGTAGCTTAGTGGTTAAGTGAGACATTGGGTTGCTGATAGGGAGGTCGCGAGATGGAGTCCGGACGAGGACTTTGTAATTTCTGACTTCCTTCGTGGGTCGTGGTTCAAATTTCACATTAAGCTGTTGGTGTAAGGTAGGGCCAATAGGCTTAACCTTTGACAGGATTTATATATATATATATATATATATATATATATATATATATATATATATATATATATATATATTATATATACACAGTACATATATTATATATATACACAGGGTGTTTCAGGAGGAAAGGTGGATCTTTTCCGTTCTACCCCAGCAACAATTTCTAGTGTAGTTTTACTTGCTGAATTCAATAATAATATTTTATTTTGGAGAAAGTATTCGTGCTTTAATTAGTTATGGTTATAATTAGTAATTTTTTTCTCTCTTTTGTAGATAATGTTATGGATGATAAGCGGAATTTCATGAACATAGTTAAGAAAATAACGTTCTACCCCAGCTTTCTTTAGTTAACCTTATAAGGCTAACTATCGAAAATATCACGACCTAACCTAACCAATCGTCAAGGGCGTACAGTTGATTTAGCTAAACAAAGGAACAAGAGACATTGGGGAACATCTAGAAATATGATAGATTCTTATTTATGTGAATTTCTGTGGAGGAGAAGACAAAAAGGAAAGGACATTTTTATTGAAATCTTAAATGCAATCTCTACTTTTAAATAAAATAAACGGACTATAACTCTTTTGTTATTAATTTCTCCAAAATAAGATATATATTATTGAATTCAGCAAGTAAAACTACAGTAGAAAATAATATATAATTTCATTTTTTGTTGCTGGGGTAGAACGGAAAAGAGCCGGAAAGATCAATACTTCGGGAGGTGATAGTATCGGTCATTGTGAGAAGAAAAGCTCATATGAACATGTGTCTAATTCTGAATGGTTACGGAGATAGAGCTGTTTGAATCTGATGCGCGCTCAGCTCTTCCTCCCGCCGCGGTGGTCCCATTCAATGGCCACAAAGGTCTCCAGACCTCTCTCCGTTAGATTATTGTTTGTTGGGGTGGATGAAAAGTCAAGTTTACAAAAGAAAGGTGGATACACGAGACGAATTGCTCGCGCGCATTTTGGATGCTGCTGCCCGCATAAAGGAACGTCAAGATCAACTCAGACGAACAACACGCGATGTTCGCACACGAGTTGCAAAGTGCATTGAGGTTGACGGTGGGATTTTCGAAAACGTATTGTAAACTGTAACAAATTTGTCATTTCTGTATCTGATACCATTCAAAATGTCAATGTTTAAACATTAAATGTTAGAAACAGTAATTGGTTTCTCTTTCTTGATTACCATTAACAATGCTTTTGTATTTGTAGATTCAAACAGCTATCTCCGTAACCATTCAGAATTAGACACATGTTCATATGAACTTTTTTCTCACAGTGACCGATACTATCACCTCCCGAAGTATTGGCCTTTCCTCCTGAAACACCCTGTATATATATATATATATATATATATATATATATATATGTATATATATATATATATATATATATATATATATATATTACGTATATGTTACATTTTACTCACATGCACACACTATATATATATATATATATATACACGTGTGTGTGTGTGTGCGTGTGAGTAAAATGTAATTTGTTATACATAACACGATTTTTTTTTTCAGTTGATGACGAACACGTTCCGGAGGGTAGAACTAATGGAATGACTCCTTCGGGTAGGTTTTCAAAAGGAATTATGCACGCATACATACACTGAGGTCAGGGGGAGTTCGGATTCTGATAATGCTGCTCAATATCAATGCGGGAGTTATCGCGATGGGCCGCGTTCGTCTGGCCTGAGCGCTGTGACAGTCTCTGGTCTTCCCCACTCCTTATTAATACTCTTCTTTGCCGCTTTAAGGATCATAACATTCAATTTATTACGAGTTATTTTTTTTCTGAACTTATAACTGAAGTTGCCTTTCTTCACTAATAAATAATAATGATTTGTAAGTGTGATTTTTCTTATTATTAATTCAACCTTTTCATACGTTTACAAAAGCCAGTGTGGGACCGCACACACACTGTACACCGATTAGTGACAGTTCTACGTAACCCCATAATTACATATTTAGGTTGAATTAAACAATTTATTCTTACTAAACAATAAAAAAAAAATAACTCGCCTATAATAAAAGACATCATTCATCGTCATCATCATCGTCATTGGGGACCCTTTAGTGCGCCATATGGACACAGAGTTCGTTGAACGACATCCAACCAAGAGGAGGAGAGTCTGTCTCCCAGGGGCCAGGGTTGGCAGAGTTAGAGACGAAGTGGATAGGATTGACGTTGTCTCCCGTCACTCGATGTTGGTGACGATGGTAGGGGGGCAACGACTCGTATAGGCCCGATACGACAGTGCCTGACCTTTTGGAGAGATATAGGGGGTTAATTAGGCCCCTAAAGGCGAGGTCAGATAGGTCTTTAGTTCTAGGTATTACTCCTGGCCCTTGGCACGGTTTGGGTCTTAGGATTACGTCTAAAACGATATCGGGAGAGGTATCTCAGAGTCTAGCTCTCCTGGAGATTGGGCCAGTCTGTCACAGTAAGTGGGTCACCACGGCTCTAAGGTTCTGCAGATTGTGGATTTCCAAACATGGGCTGAAGGGTAGGAACCTGAAGAATCTGAGGATAATTGTGGAATTCATAGTGGGAGTCTACATGCCAAACTGGTTCAACATCAAGTTAAATCACAGCTGGGTGGAGGGTCCCAGGCATGTACTGTACCAGCTGGAGCTGCTCAGAAGAAGGAGGTGATAGGAATAGTGATGCCTACAGTGAAGAGATCACCCTGGTATGCACACTCTGAGGCTGTGCTCTAGGCCATGCTGTGCAGTGAGGTGGAGGAGGAGAGGAGGGAGGCAGTGAAGAGGATACTGGAAATCAGAGGTGAAGGAGATGAGGACACACAGGTAAGAGCAGAGCTGGGCAATAAATACATTGAATGTATTTAAATACTAAATACTAAATACATGGGAGAAATGTATTTAAATACTAAATACTAAATACATTTTACGAATGTATTTACATACTAAATACAAAATACATCAATTGTATTTAAATACATTTGTAAATACATTTTAAATACATACACATTTTAACATATGCATTCACTAATTCATGAGTAACAACAATATAAAATGCTTGATAAAGGATAAAGCAATAGTACAATCTAATTTCCGATTATATATTTCCCTTTTTAGAACAAACAAAAACAAAAGAACTTAGAACTTACGATGTTCAACCAGGACATTTATACTCATTATATCATTGCAAAATGAGTAACAATTAATGAGTAGATGAGACATAAACGTAAACATAAGACGTAAACATAAACATAAGGCACCTTACGAATTCTCTTTTATTTCACGGTTGCTGCGGATCAAAACCAATCTTTCAAAAGTTTTGTCTGAAAGAGTTTCTTTTGGGAGTCAAAGTGATTCCCGCGAATGAGAATATTCGCTCTACCGGTGCCGAAGATGGTAATGTCGTGTTATAGCGGAGGAAAGTCTTTTTATGAGAGGATGTTTTCCCAAACTGTTGAAACATGAACCATGCTGTACTACACTGTCGACGCGTCGTACTGTGCTAGTACAGAACGTGTATTAAACCAGTAAAAGTATTTACATTTTTATATTTTGAGTATTTAAAATACATTGTATTTAAATACTCATTAAAGTATTTAAATACTATATTTAAATACATGAAAAACAATGTATTTATAAATACAGTTCTAAATACACAAATGTATTTAAATACGTATTTAAATACAAATGTATTTAAATACTGCCCAGCTCTGGGTAGGAGACTGCAGTGTCAGACCCAGGAAGACTCCTGACATCAACCCAGATGCTACCAAACTCTTGGAGCTTATTGACTGGAACTCTGGCGTGACTGAGCCTCCTCTGACCTGCTCCCTCACCACTGCTGCAATCAAGGAGTTTCTGGATAGACCAATGGAAGTTCCTGCATGGCCCTCGCACACACAGTCAGTAGAGAGGTTTGTAAGGATGACATCTGAAGCAGCACAACGTGTTTACTCACAAGAGAGGAGGGAGGCGTACATCAGTGGCCAGGTGGCCAGTAGGGAGCTCATGTCCAGGAGCAAGACAGACATGGCATCCTTGGCAAAGTTCAAGAAACCTATCTATATTTCTAAGTTTTAATATTGAAATACAATCAAAATGTCTTTAATTGTATGTAATGTATGTAAAATGTAGTTATATACAATAAAAAAAATACTTGCAAAAATTGCTGATTTTTCTTAAACTTCAACTTCAAATATAAGTAGCTAGGAATGGTCAAATCTGGATTTTAAAGACATATTTCGATTTAGCACATACAAATGCATCATTTGGTCACTAGTAGTCTTTGAAAATCTAAAGATTTCACTTTGATTCCTAAAATTTACACACCCAAATACGCTGTATTGGTCACTCTTAAGTACACAATTTTAGAGTTTATTAACCTCTTAGAGAGAATACAGTTATGAGAATATACTATATGATAATATCGTTGATCAATTTGTGGCTTTGGCGTCGATTGTATGAACAGTTCAAAATATTATGAACATAATAATAATAATAATAATAGTAGTAGTAATAATAATAATAATAATAATAATAATATGCACATTTAAACTTACCAAAAATGTATATCCTTTTCAAACTTTTATTATTTATATATTTTTTATTTTGCCTAAAATGGTAAATGAGAGTAGTGTCAATTGATTAGTTTATCTGTTTTACGTCCTTCGTCCAACTGAGGGCACTGAGACGAGCAGTAACGCCACCAACCGGGAAAAATAGGTCTCCTTTATAAGGTCTCCATTTGGCCAAAGCCGCGTACGTGTCACTCTGACCGTTATTTCTCGATAATGAGAATGGATTCTATCATGGTCCCTGGTTTGGTTGTTGTTGTTGTTTAGCCGATCAGCCCACCCTGATCGAGCAAGCCGGCGGCACGCAGGTAACCGATCGCTCTCTCCGGAGTGGACCAGAGGTTCAGCGCACTAGTGACGTTGTGTTATGTTCGTTGTTGTGCTAGAGCGGTACAGTCTGTCATAATGTGTTCAATTGTTTGTGGTGTGTCCTGGCACAGGTGTCGTCTGTGGAGTTGTCTAGTCTGTGTTTATATGTCCGTAAATTGAGGTGATGTCCACATCGGAATCGTACTAAGTTAACTCGATCCGATCTGCTCAGGCTGATCTCTGACCTGTTAATGGGTGGCGGCTTTGCACCTAGGACCGCATTCGGACCGAGTCGTGTCAGTGCTTTGTGGGATAGGTGTGTGTGTATGTGTTTTCTGTACTGTATGATGTCTGTGGGGCGTGGTATGGAATGGAGTATTTGGTTATGTCTCTCCGGTGTTACCTTAATGGTGCGAGGTGTCGGTGCATGAGTGTACATGTTATTGAAAAATTATTGAAAAATTATTTTTTGAGAGAGATTATTTTTATTTAAGTGCAATATTAAGGCTAAGTTTACTTTAAATAGGCACAGTAATTACAGAAATAATAATGGCCCATTTCGACACTGTCAACATAGCTACAGACTTTTTCACTGTAGGTTGCAATGGTTTTAAGGTTAAAATTTGGTCGGCAGCCAGATTACTAACTATGGTCAAGCTAAATTCATTAAAATTAATTTAGACTTACCACAAATGAAGTTGCCAGTTGAACGTTACCCTTTCTGTTTCTAACCAGTCCATAAGTTTCATTTAGTTTCCAGATTTTGATTTTTTTTTTTTGTTAAGTCACTATTTGGTACACTGTTAAGTTATTTATTCATTGGGGCTATTTCCCAGACCTAGGTTTTGCAGTTTAAGTTAGGCTAGGGCTGTATTGCTCTTAAGTTTTTGTTTTTAAAGGTTTAATGTTTTGAAGGTTTTTATCAAGTCATTCCATAAGTAATGTTGTTTTTTAGATAGGAATTTGAAGGACAAAAAAAAAACTCAACTGAAACTTTTTAATCTAGTATATATTTTCCATCGGAATCAATGACATTCTGCTAACGTCCTACAAGCTTTTCAATGCCATGTTTATAAAATTCAGGCGGTTTTGAGGCAAAAAACATACAAAGACTGGTGTGCAGGTCATCTAAAGAAGTATACTGTTTCTCGTCAAGATAGTTTTGCAGACTCCTGAAGAAATGATAATCTGAAGGCGCAAGGTCTGGAGAATATGGAGGATGTGGAAGTTTTTCCCATCCAAGCTCCTCAATTTTTGCAGAAGTGATCCGAGCGGTATGAGGACGTGCGTTGTCGTGGTGGAACACGATTCCTTTCCGATTAACCAAAGGTCTCTTTTCTTTTAGTGCAGTGTTCAATCGATCCAGTTGTTGACAGTAGACTTGAGCGGGGATTGTTTGGTTGTGTGGTAAGGTTTCAAAGTGTATTACACCACCTTTATCCCACCAAACACTAAGCAACACCTTCCGAGGGTGAAGATTTGGTTTTGGCTGTGGTGTCGCTGGTTCTCCAGCACAAACCCACTGTCGACGGCGCTTAACATTCTGGTACAGTATCCACTTTTCATCACCAGTCACTAAACGGTGCAAAAACGGATCTTGGAGTTCACGGGAATGAAGAGCTGTGCTAATGTTTACCAGCACCCTCAGATTGTCGACCGACAATTCATGTGGCACCCATTTTCCTAACTTAAGCACTTTCCCGAGTTGTTGCAAATGTCGATGGATGGTGGACGGGGATGAATTGAGTTTCTGGGCCAATTCTTCGACAGTTGTTGAACAGTCTTCTTCAAGTGCGGCTAACAGCAGGTAATCATCAAACTCAGCAGGGCGTCCAGAGCGTGCTGCATCTGTCAAACAGCAGTCACCATTCCTAAACTTTTGAAACCATCTTTGACATTTCCTCACATGCAGAATATCGTTGCCATAAACTTCCTGAATGTTTCGCGTTGCTTCAGTAGCACTATTCACTTTTTTGAACTCGTAAAGCATTATATGCCTGATATGCTCTTCTGATACTGCCATGTTTATGAGGGGTTCACATAAAGCAAAACACACGTCTTCACTGGTCAAGGTCTGTAAAGTATGTAGCGAAACACGATAGATCTCCTCTTACTCCAGATATAACCTTCGGAAAATTTATGCTTAAACCGAGTAGGACTAGTTTAAACTTAATCTATCGTAAAAAACGACATTACTTATGGGATGACCTGATACTCAAGTTAAGTTAGGGCTATATTGCCCTTAAGTTTAATAGGGGCTATTCCAGCCATTTAATTATTTAGTTAGGGCTGTTGAAGCCCTCGAGTTTCTTCTAAGTACCTAGTTTCAACCTCTTACCTTAGTTAAGTATTTTGATTAAGCTACTTACACCTAGTTCTGGTAGGCCACTATTTAGTTAAACAGGGTTTTAGTTTTTAGTTTAATTGCAGTGGTCAATATTAAGATTTAAAGGTTGACTTTAAATTGCCCGGTTACTTGGGGAACTACAAGAATTTTTTATAAAAAAAACTAGCCCACTTGATTCAGCAGTCAAAATTTTTCGATGTTTAACAAAGAGCTGAGTTTTTCAGTCTCAAAAAAACTTTTTTCTTTCTTCTTTTTGTTAATTAGGGAAACCCAACTTCACTAGTTGGTTGGTTAGAAACAACGGTTATTATTTTTTATTCTAAATTTATTTTGTGGTAAATATTTGTTTTGTTTATATTTTATTTGGAAATATATGTGGTTATTTCTACAAATCAACTTTTTTTTAACAAATGTAGTGGCAAGAGTGTTGTGGGTTAGTTGTCGTTGCTGCCATGAATTGTGTTCCCCTCATGTCTAAATGTTCCCTAACTTTCAGTATTTTTGTTTCTGTGTGCAGGTGTTCTATTGGTGTTGTTTGAGTGCATCCTGTAATGATACGAAGTGCATTGTTTCGTATTGTCTGTAAGGTGTTTATGTGTGTGTTTGAGATAATGGGTGCCCAGCATGGGCTAGCATAGTCCATAACTGAGCGAATATATTGTTTGTATATGAGTGATGTTGTTTCCTGCTGGTGTCCAAAGTTTGTGCCTGTTAGTACCCTAAGCGTGTTAAGTCTTGACGTACATTTGTTTTTAATGTCCTGAATGTAGTTTGTGGAATGTTGGTGTTGGTTAGTGTAAGCTGTTGAGTTATCTGGTGTTCTTTTGTATTGCTTGTTAGCAAGGTGATGGTTGATTTTGTGGGCGCGACTTTGAGTCTATTGTGTGTGAGCCAGTCTTATATACTGTTTATGTATGTTTGTAGATTATTTGTAGCGGTGTCGATGTTGTTGTGGGTGGATGTTAGATTGTTAGAGTGATGTCATCTGCATATGATGATAAGGTAAGCTTGTTATCTATGGGTGTTGGAATGTCATGCATGTATAAGTTGAACAGTGTTGGTGAGAGAACAGAGCTTTGAGGGACCCAGTTCGGAAAAAGCTTGTTTTTGGATGACTTGCCATTAAATGTGACATGTGAGTATCTTCCTGAAAGATAGTTGCTCAGCCACCTTTTGGTGTTATTGTGCATGTTTGTGTTGAGTATTTTGTTTATGAGAGGGAAGCGTGGGATAGCATCAGTAGTATAGCCGAAAAAGGTTAGAGTGCAAGAATGTTGCAAGTGATTACGTAATGTTGCAAAGGGGGTGGGGTTGTTGCAAAGGGGGGGTGTTGCAAAAAAGGGGGAAAAGGAAAAAGAAAAAAAAAGAGTACTGGCCTTTGTTGCCAACCGGGGTTGCAAGGGGCATGCAACTTGGAGGTGGAGTTCTCCCCCAAGCTATTCCCCCCAAAGGGCCAGAAAGGAGAGAAAGGAGGAAAGAAAGGAGGAGAGGTGTTCACCTGGCAGGAGCCAACTGCATATTAAGACTTCAGCCGAGTAGGCGTTGTTTTATAGGCTCCTAATCAGCCAGTTGGCTGAGCCAAGGGGGGAGGGGTACACCTGAAGGAGAGAGAGAGTAGTTGCCTTTGATTTCAAGGCATGCAACTTGGAGGCGGAGTTCTCTCCCAAGTTATTTTCGTTTACCTAACCTAAGAGGCCTCTAAGGGGTTTTCCCAAAGGGCCAGAAAGAGAAGGACCAGAGGTCCTTGCTCGGCTGGGAGCCGAGCTTGTAATGACTCCGTCAGTCGTCTCTCGGTCTTTTATAAACCTCTATTCTGGCTGAGTTGCCAGATAGCGCCATGTATTCAGTTGCCAGATAGCGCCATGTGTTCCAGATAGCAAAAACCATATATTAATCATCCATTTAAATAGTGTACCACAATATATATTTATATGACGGTAGATGAATCCAATTAAATTATGTTTATTAAATAAATAATTTTTACACACTTAATTTTTATTATAAATATTTAAGTCACGAATAACGAAACGAAATGAAAATTTACGAAACACACGAGCCTCATTCCCCCCAATCCCCTGCGAAGAAAATTGAAAAAAACGAAATCTAAAGCAATTAATCAATTGAAATTAACCAAAACACAATCCGCTATAACGGGGTCGGACGACTAATGACATCTTTATATTTTCGAAGAACACCTGCTGGTTGAGAGACCTTCCCCCCAATCCCTGATAAGTCTCCCTGCACTCCAAATGAAAAGAAAATTTACGGAAAAATAAAAACACACGATTGTCATTCCCCAAACCCGTATATATATATATATATATATATATATATATATAAAATAAACGAATAAACAACTCATGCACACACACACACACACACACACACACACACACACACACACACGCACGCACACGAGGAAAGGCAGAAACTAGGTCATTTCGAATCGTCCCCCTAAAGACCTTTTTCTGACCGAGAGTCAACCTTTCTTTGTCTACTTGAACAAAAACCACCTTTCACAACAATTCTTATTATTATCATTATTATTATTATTTCTACAATGAAAATAGTTTATATTTACGCGTAATTTGTATGGTGTCATATTCTTATAACTACATCTTAACTGCTTAAATCTTTGATTTTTAATATTTAGTGTTAGAAGTGAAAATTTAGCACAATTCATACTAGACCTCGATTGCTCACTATTTCATCGAGATAATTAAAGCTCATATACAGGACCTACATTGTCTATAAGATCTGCGGGAAACTCTGAGTAAATGGAAATATTATTTTCTCGAAAACTATGGGTGATAAAAATTCTGAAACCATATTTGGAATCAGTATCAAAAGTTCTATAAGAAACACCAAATAATTTTCAAGAAATGTTGTTCCCTAGTGTAATTTCTCGCCGAATTGGAAAGGCTTTCACTCCACCTTAGACCCACAGTTTAACGCGGAAACCGAACGCTCTTTTAAAAATATAATTAGGATATATTTCTTTGAGAAAATATAAAGATGTCATTACTCGTCCGGCCCCGTTATAGCGGATTGGTACACATCATAGCTCCACCCAGCTACACCGGCAGCCAATCACTACGAACATCTGGTCTTTTGGGGCGGAGCTTGGCGATTGTGCATATAAAAGGGGATATTTTTCAGTTGGGAGTAACAGTAGCTATTTTCGCGTCAGTGAATAATCATTCCCTCCACCATGGACCTGTACGTCTCCCCGGATTTGTATGAAGAAAGTGACACTGCAGCATTAACGGCAATTAGTCTTTTTAATGCGATTGACCGTGATGAATTATTTCCAACGCAAACCGTTGAAGATATTTGCAGTGACGCTCCTTACAATCCGACGCAAGGGACTACCATAGAAATGTAAGTGTCTATAATCGATTTATATATATGGAGAGTTGTAGTATCTCGTCAAATACTTCATTTAGATACTCGCCAAAAATCGAATTTTTTTATGGCAATCAATGTTATTTGGTTTTACCTCTTATCCCCATTATGCTAAAATCGAAATTTTTTATGGCAATCAATGTTATTCCTCTTAAATGAACCAAAGATATCTTCACATAATGGGGATCTGTCTGAATACTCTGTATATGTTTTAAAAGAATGAACATTATTCCTTTAAGGTCCGATGAGGATTTGACACGTGTTATACAATCTTTTGAAGAATCTCGTGTCATGAATACGGAGGATATACTGATCAGTCAGCAATGTCACACATCCTCCACCATGGACCTGTACGTCTCCCCGGAATTGTATGAAGAAAGTGACACTGCAGCATTAACGGCAATTAGTCTTTTTAACGCGATTGACCGTGATGAATTATTTCCAACGCAAACCGTTGAAGATATTTGCAGTGACGCTCCTTACAATCCGACGCAAGGGACTACCATAGAAATGTAAGTGTCTATAATTCGATTTATATATATGGAGAGTTGTAGTATCTCGTCAAATACTTCATTTAGATACTCATCAAAAATCGAAATTTTTTTTATGGCAATCAATGTTATTTGGTTTTACTTCTTATCCCCATTATGCTAAAATCGAAATTTTTTATGGTAATCAATGTTATTCCTCTTAAATGAACCAAAGATATCTTCACATAATGGGGATCTGCCTGTATACTCTGTATATGTTTTAAAAGAATGAACATTATTCCTTTAAGGTCCGATGAGGATTTGACACGTGTTATACAATCTTTTGAAGAATCTCGTGTCATGAATACGGAGGATATACTGATCAGTCAGCAATGTCACACCGAAATAATGTAAGTGTTTTTCGATCTTTTTGGGGTAAGAAGACAATATATTTTCATAAATTTATTAAATGAAAGAAATCAGTACAATAACCAACTACAGAATATACCGTTACAAATATACGAACAAAAACATTATACTATACAACGAGTACGTACAATTGGAAAACGGATTTTTATCTGTCTGCATACCATTTCATCGTTTCGGCGAGTGTGACACGGGTCAAATAAATTTAAAAATTTATAAATTCTTTATCACATGACATATGCGTGAGAAATGAGACGCAGTACATTCCGCAAACATTACTAAAATATCCTTGTATACGAAATGGGTTCCATACAACTTCGGGAATATGTAACTGAGCGAGAAATTTTACAATAATAGGGTCACTCCAGGGTTGAGTACCGAGTGAATCAAAATAGTACAGGCGCTGTCTATTTTTAAAATAGACAGCGATCCATGAATCCCTTCATTACCGATGACATCTGTGTTCACAATAAGACTACCGCATTCTCGCGTACTTGGCAAACTCAATGTTTCATTCTTCGCAAACACGCCGATAAATTTGGAACGTGTGACTCGTTCCATTACTTTCTGAAGTGTATTAGCATCCATTTTAAAAGTCAGTGATAACGCTCCTAAATCTATCTACTTCTATTAGGGCTTGCGATTCGAGATATACTAGTACACTAATAGGAGCGTCTATAGGCTTGGCGAATTCCAGCCGCACTGAGATGTTTCCGCTCTGCTGTGGGGTTAAATGGGTATTTACGCTAGCAGATAAGTCAGGTGTAATGTCAAACGGATAAAGGTTAAATTGATCAATGAATTCTTCCTGCGTTACCCCATTACCAAGCTCATCACAATCACCTGCAATATGGGTCAGATTACTATAGGCTCTGGCACAAAGAGGTAACACAGCGTCTGATGAATAGTCCGTACCCATTGTTCCACCCAAAGCAGTGCCATTAACGTATAGAGTTATATTTTTAAGTCCGAAATTCTCGAATTTAAAGGCACTCTTTTTATATTTTCCATTCACCGAAGCATGGTCCTGCATACCGATTAATATCCTTTTAGGAAGATTTCCCAGGGCAATGTTTTCTATCTGCTTCGATGCCAACCCTGCAGGAACCGTATATAGTTTGATTTGCACTCTGTTAATAGGATATTTCACTGTAGCGTTTAGTAAATTTTTCTCAATTTCTAGTTGTTTTGGTGAACTTAATTTCACTCGCCGTACGCGGAGGTATGTGTCCATAATGTGAACCACAACGGGCTTTGCACCCTCTTCTTGATCAGCATCCAGATTTAAGCAGATCTCAGGACTCGTGCGGGTGAGCTTTATTTTCATATCCACCCCGTTGACAAGCAACTTCTCCTGGAAAGTGAAATCTGTGTGCAACCGTCCAAAACACTCGTATATTTTCTTTTTAGAATTTTTAAATTTGTCCTTTATACTATTTTCATCTTTAGTTTGATAATATCCCTCGGCACTTAAAAAGGTAGCCTTCGCTTCTTTGGAAAAGTTGAGGACATTTTCCAGATAGGCTCGTAGATGATAGTACCCCGTGCCTGCCGATATGTTGGTCTGATTTAAATATACGTCACACTGGTTGAATATGGAGTGCAGAAAGTTTGTTTCAGGGTATACAGCATATTTGTCATCGCAGACCGTTCCATCAGAATGGGCTATACGTAGCTTAGCGTACATGTGCACACAGCTTGGATCAAAAAAGTAAGGGCCTGAGCTGGGTATCACGAATTCTATAGGTGCACTCGGGGAACTAATTGTGTTTAAAGGGTTAATTGTAATAAAGTCACTGTGCTCAATAGAAACTTGGGTTGGAGGCAGCTCAAAAAGGGACAGCTCCGATTTACAGCATTGTGAACTACATGGGTGGATGAAGCGTGCCATGGCGAAATAGTGACTCCTCTCTCGACAAGTGGTAAACAAACTATGATTCATGAGATCAATGTCCTTAGCTTATATCAGTCAAAAAAGTGGTCAACCATAGGTTTCATTCGCTTACAGCACTTCTTTTTTGATAGCCTTTTACGTTTAATACCACGTGACCCCTTCTTCTTCCGGGGAGCCCTCTTCTTCTTCCCGCCACCACGCATTTTTCTCTTTGCATCTTTGATGATTTCGTCCCGTGTACGCTTTAAATGTTTTTTTAGAGCTTCTTTAGGTTTAGCCCCGGCCAATATGTCTTCTGCAGTGTTAACCTGATTGTAGCGCTTTCCTTCCAAGGTATCTGGCCCCCCTCTTCAGCAAAGGAACAGCCGTACGTAGTATGGATGAAAAAATGGATCCAAGTCCACTACCGCGCTGGTATCTCACCCCTCGATAGACGGTGAAAGGCTTTCTATCCATTATAACTCAGTGCGTCGAAAGTGTAGCTTCACTGTTAAGCTCCCGTTACCGAATGGGAAGTTTTCACCCTCAATCGTTCTTATATATATTGAGATATTGGTTATTAAATTAGTTGCGACATTCACATAATGGGGTCTGTCATATGTAATACTCAAACTCCTTCCTCTATGGTTGGGGATGTGAGCAATGCGCAGCAGGCGTGCCTGGGTATCCCCAACAAACTGGTGCTCCACTATATTACTGTAAATATAGCACATGTCTGGGGACCTTTCAGCCAATTTCTCCATCTTCAATTGATACATTAATCTGGACAAGTCATGCTGTGTCTCGTGAAATGTGTCTCTTTGGAACTGCGCTATATCGGCCATTGGCTAGAATTTGGAACTTTCTATGGTCTTTAATACGTCTGTTAGTCTTTGATTTTAGGATTAGTGTATGTGCAGGGTTGTTTACGATTTCGTATACTAAATCATTCGTAAGGTTTGAGTTTCTTAAACTTACGTTTAAGCCTCTCACAACATCCTCGGCCGAACCATATTGACCCGGTCCTAGTCTTACTTCTGTACTGTAATACCGTGCAACCTTAGTCCGAGCGATACGCATAGTTTCATCCATAGCTACCCCAGCTTTTTCACACTCGTCAATGTCTCTAAGAATCGTAAAAACGGTTTCTTTATGTTCAATATTTAAAAAGATGGTGTCCAGCTGAATTTCGCATATCCCCACCTCATACGAATCACGACCCAATTCAATGTGCTTGTGGAGCTCTGTTACAAAGTTGGCTAGTGTGTTGTTAGGGTGTACAGACAGGGACGAGGAGGACGGGAGTGTGACGTAGAAATGGTTAGGAGCCATGTTGCATACTATTTAAGCTTCATTATTGCATCAGCTTTTATATAGGTGTTGAAGCTTTCTGGGTACCCTAGCCATTTCACCAGGTACATTTTTCTCTTTCCTGAACCTTTGCTTCCTAAAATTTTCTCAATTTTAAACACATTTTTTCCTAAATTAAACGCAACTTTCTGCAATTCCTCGCGGTAAAAGCCTCCTGAGATTTCTTCCCCATTCAAATCTTCAATGTAATACATCATTATCTCACCTTTAGGTCTCATAGCCCTAACTTTAAAAATCTCGCGTGTCCATCCTTGCTCAAAACCCTTTGCGAATTTTGTTCCCCGAACGCGACAGCCTTACATAATCATTGATTTTGAAGCGCGCAGAGTGTGGTGGTGGTGGTGATCCATCTCTTCTCGGGAGCGTACCTCTTTCTAAAACTTCGTTAGGTGTTGTCCCAATCGTGCGATGGTGTGAGCGGTTGTAGGATGATGCCAATGATTCCAGAATGTCTAGAAATCTGTATGTGTTTTTATGTGTAAAATAACGGTGCATGCGTTCCTTTATGGTGCGCTGAACTCTTTCAGCTAAAGAAGCCTTATGTATAGAATTGGTTGTGTAATAGCTGATATTAAACTCTGTCAACATGTTCTGAAAAGCACGGCCTATAAATTCCTTCCCCATATCCGTACAAAAATAGCCAGGAACCCTGTTTTCTTTTAACATTAGCGTTTTGGTGGCTTTAGCAACTGTTTCAGGTGATTTATTTTTCAGAGGAACTAGCCACAGATATCTAGAGAATACGTCTATTATGAATAGAATGTAGCGGTAACCATCGTTATACACAGAATATCTTTGCATGTCTGTTAAATCTGCTTGCCAAATAGAATCAATCGAGGAAGCCGTTGTCTTGGCTGTTTTAAACCTTTTTCTCACAGGCTTATGAAGCGTATAAGCGTCCTGCTCCCTCAAAAATCTTTCAACATCTTTTTTTCCTACTCCGTAAACACTTCTGTACAGTCTATCTACGCCGCCGTAAGAGGATGGGTTAGAAATGTCATAATAGCGTTTAGTTAATACGTTAGCCATTTGCGTATTTTAGAGGCACGTGGGTAGGGTTGGTTTAACCTCTTCTTGCTCCTCTTCAAAGGTGTTACCGCCGGGGGTGACGGCGCCTTCAATTGTGTCACATGCGTTGCATGTTCCAAGTCTTTTAACCTGTTCAGATTTCCTATCAACGTTTTAGGGACATTTATTTGTTGTAGTCTTGCTTTAATATGCTTCCATCCTGATGGTGATGGCCTATCCCACTTTCTCACCAGATCATGGACAATGTCTACGATATTCGATCCCTGTACCTTTGATCCTTCCACAATGATCTCGCCTGTATCGGTCCATTGTATGGCTGGATCCTCATTCAATAGATTATAAAGACTTAAGCCTTTACTCATCAATGTATGTGGGAGGGTGCTTTTTAATACATGTTCGATATGTTGTGTGGCTAATCTTTTTGGTTGGTCAGCTGTATCGTCGGGCTCAGATCCTATGTCGCCATGTCCATCGTCCCCCGTGCTGTGCCTAATAACCACAGGAATCTCTGTAGGGCTCTTATAATTTTCGTACTCGTGAAGAAATTTCTGCAGAGCTTCTTGGTATAAGATTCTTTTCTCATCAGGTGTTTTTTCACTGTTTAATAGGGCTAGCAATTCGCTTTCCATTCTTTTAAGTCTGCTTTTACGGGGATCTAGATCCGTGTCTGGATTCCTTTGCAGTGAAGCGTACACCTCGTGGGGAATCACTACCACTTTCTTCATTATATTAATCTAGTCAGTAAAGGACCCAAAACTGAAAATAAGATGGGGAGAAATGACCCTCCTGTTTGTACAATAATTCGTTTTTTCTTCGCTACAGTTTGACTTTTACGAGCGAGTGCACGTATTATGTTCTTGTAGCGGCGTAGGCGAGCCTTCTGATGGGTTTTCATTGATACATTGCAATTTATAACGTTAAGACAGATTTCACAGATGCATTTTAAAAAGTCGGCGTCGATATTTTTAATAAACATCTGCTGCATTGCCCGGGGCAGTCGATGATAGATTTTTATTAATTCACGGTATTTCTTTAGTCTCTTTGTCATTCTGGAATATACACCGTTTCAGGCTCGTTTGGAAATATATTCGTTCGTAGAAGCACTCTAAACGTGTTTCGCGGATGAAGGTCGCAAAGCAAATATCCGTAACGCGTGCTTGTAGCTTCTTTATAAACTTCCAAAAACTCCTTACGCTGATTCGGGAACATTTGATTGGCTAATACCCCAATTTGTGATACATCTCTACGTTGCGCGAATAAGACTAGATATTGCGTATTTAACGACACATCGCGCATGTATCTATTTTTGAAAAATAGATTCTGATTGATGAAGAACACGCTTATGTTAAGATGGTGGGAGAATACTGTAAATGTCTCGGCAAACGTTTTATCCATCTCCAACATGAGATCGTCAATTACAATGATTGTATGTTCATTTCCCTTTAACGAATTAACGTCATATACGCCTTTGTGGAACAAAATATCATCTTGGTACTCGTTGAACACTGATTGATACGTCGAATAGCACCATATAACTTTATGCACAAATTTCGAGAACATCTCTCCCTTTTCTTTAATGATTTTAAGCATAAACACAGTTTTACCACATCCTGTAGGTCCAGATATAATACATGTGGATGGGCTCGTGAATCTGAATTTTTCTACAGAGTCCATTTCTAACACGTCACACTCCTAAGTGGGTCATTTACAAAATATTACAAATTTTGAGTGCTGTTCCTTATATTTTGCTTTCTTCTCCCACAGAACCGTGAATGACGATGAGGTAGAGCACCCCATCATTGACATTACGGATGACCTCGACGACAGTGTAGTTGTGATCTCCTCCCCTGCCAACGAACCCTCACCAGCGATACCGCTAGCACGTCCAAAGCGGAGGTATGAGAACCCCACGTCAGGTATAAAGCGACCGAAATACGCGCCTGTTGCAGCGGTAATAGATCCCCAACCCTCAACCTCTTACGCAACAACCCCCCCAGCAGCACCTCCCGCTAATATATCCCCTTATTCATCCGCCACAGTTGCCCCCGTTCTGTTAAGTCTACAATAATAGATCCCCAACCCTCAACCTCCTACGCAACAGGCCCCCCAGCAGCACCTTCCGCTAATATACCCCTAATTCATCCGCCACAGATGCCCCCGTTCTGTTGAGGATGTTATAACGTTCGAGTTGGTGCGCTCCGCAGCCCCCACCCCAGCCTTGACTAGAAATCGGTATAGAGTCAGGGTCGACCCTAGAGCCATGTATAGCAATGGAATTGAGCGCGGGCTACGCCGGGTTGTACAGCGTATTGTAGAGTTTGCTCTTCAGAACCGCGACGAGCGTGAAGTCAGGACGAGTCTGTCCTTTGGATTCGGGTCAGATGACGGTGATGTAGACGATTATTGGGTGATAGTGCCATTTAGACGTTTGGCGGCTGAAGATGTAGAATATATATTAGGCCGTATAATGCAAGCCGCCCAAAGTAGTATAGCCTTTAATATGGACAACTTCACGGTAAATATTGATCGTGTATTCCGTGTTGCGGGTCATAGTGCCATACCGTATACTCTTAACTTCAATTCTCCGATTATTTACCGAAAGCATATAAACGTCGATCGTGGTTGCGGCTTTATAGCAGTACTCTTAGCACGTATGTTTACTGTACAAAATACACAGGCCACAAAAATTTGGTTGCCTACGGTCGTGGAGCGTGCCCGTAAACTAGCTGTAGACTGTGAACTTGAATTTGACTGTAATATGGGTCCTGAAGAGTTGAGAAGGGTAGAACAGGAAATGAATTCGTATAGTTGTATTTGGGCTGGATGATCGTCGTAGGACTGTGTATGTTTTTAAAAGCTGTGTGAGAGATCGTACAAGACCCCTACTTATTTTAGGATTGTCAGGGACAACGTATCTCCCCATCCGTAATATAAGGTGGCTTTACGCGAGTTATGACAAAAGTCGAAAATATGGGAGACATCATGATTTGTGTAAGGGGTGCCTCGAGTTTGCGGATGATATGTGAGACATTGTAAAGAATGTCACATGGTATGTGAGCAGTGTAAAAGCACCAAATGTGAAAGCCGTGTAGTTGAGCTGAGAAGAGAGACTGTGATGTGTGTAGACGCACATTTTTCAATAATAGCTGTTTTGATTTCCATAAATCAATTGGCACGTGCAGGAAAATGAGAATCTGTGAATGTGGTATGTTTCACACAATGGATAATTGGGGAAAATTTAAGCACAAGTGTGACGTAATTCACTGTCCTACATGCCAGGAGGAATATAAGGCGGATGGAGTAAAGCATGTATGTTATATGAAAGATGCTAAGCCTAAAAATAACCCTTGTATAACTGTATACTACGATATAGAAACATATACGAACGCTGAAACCAAAGAGGTAATTCCACATTTACTTGTGAGCCAGACCATCTGTGATGAGTGTATGGGTATCGAATGTGACGAGTGCCCCAAATGCGGTAAACGGACAAACGTTTTTAAAACGAATGTCCGCGATAGTCCTGTGAAACTATTTGTGTCCTATATTGTCAAGTTAGCCGACAAGTTCAAAAAAATGACTGTGTATATTCTCGCCCATAACGGGGCAAAGTTTGACACGCAGTTCCTTTATAAGGAGTTGCTTGAACACGAATCCTCTGAGATATTTACAGGTGATCCATTGAAAAGAGGCAACAAATTAATACAGATGCAATAAGAGGCAATGTACAATTTAAAGACACTTTATTATTCACACCTTGTAAATTAGCAAAGCTACCCAAGGTGATGGGAGTAGCAGCTGAAGTTTCCAAAGGATACTTCCCTTACACTTTCCTCACCAGCGAGACTTTAAACTACGTAGGCCCACCACCACCCAAACATTATTTTGACTGTATGGATGAACGTGAAGACTTTGATCGATACTACAACAGTTTTAATGAAAGTAACCCTTATAATATAGCTGATGAATGTGAGCGTTATTGCGTGAATGATGTGCGCGTGCTTAGAGTATGTTTCCAGGCCTTTAGAAGGATGTACATAGCCCGTTTCAAATGCGATCCACTGCAAGTCGCAACCACCATCGCATCATTATGTTTTACGGTGTTCAAGAATAACTTCATGCCTAAAGACACCTTAGCCATTATTCACCGAAACAACCCCCGCAGTTACGGACACAAGGCTATTTACTGGCTCATACACCTACAGCAACAGACAGGTGTATACATAAAGCACGCCCGCAACACGGGTGAAGTACCCATTAAGATTAATGGACGTGTTTTTTGGGTTGATGGGTTAAGTGAAAACCGTGTCACTGGTGTGAAGACTGTGTACTCCTTTAACGGTTGCTGGTGGCATGGATGCCCCCGTCCTGAGTGCGGAATCGCCGGAGATATCCACGGTAGATCTCCTGCCGACTGTCTTGCATGGACCCGCACCCGCGATCAACTTATAGGATCACAGTTCACTCACAAAGTCTTGTGGGAGCATGAATATGATGCACGGATGGAGACAGACGAGGTGTACCGTGAGGAAATAAACACGATCAAGCGTTCAATGGTGCTGGATCCTCTCAAATGTGGTGATAGCTTGTTTGGAGGACGTACAAATCCATTCAGACTATACTTTCCACCTACGGAGGGCGTGAAGCTCCATTACTACGATTTCTGTTCTTTATACCCATACGTGATGAAGAACAATCCGTACCCCGTGGGCGCTCCTGAGAAACTGGTGGGACCTAACCTGCCATCCATCAATGAATTTTCAAGAAATTTGAATGATCGTTACTTTGGGCTCTCTTTCGTAGACGTACTCCCCCCACGCAATTTATGGATGCCAATCTTACCTGTCGTTATCGACGACAAGCTCATGTTTCCCCTGTGCGTGAAGTGCGCGGAAGAGGATAACGGCGATTGTAACCATATACCCCACCAGCGTAAGATCAGAGGCGTATATACAAGTCCTGAGCTGGCCCTAGCCGTACGCCATGGTTATAGAATACTGAAGATACATGAGGTGTGGAGGTTTCAGAAGCTACCCAACCTTTTCACACCATATATAAACGCCTTTTTGAAGGATAAGGTTGAGGCATCAGGGTATCCGCGAGGAGTTGATACCGAAGATGAAAAGTCTGCCTATATTCAACGTTACCGCGACCGCGAAGGTATACAACTTGATCGTGCCCAAATTGTAAAGAATCCTGGCAAGCGCTTTAGTGCAAAGTTGTGTCTAAACAGTCTATGGGGAAAATTTGCGCAGAATACCGGCAAAGGGAACATTCATTTGGCACAAAGTTATAGTGATGTCTGGGATTATGCCAATGCTCCCGATAAAGAGGTCATGGAGATCGTGAATGTAGGTAATACTTACATAATAAAGTACAACAACACTGAATTGGCCACAGATACCTCAAGGGTTACAAACATACCTGTGGCCAGCTTCACAACAGCCTACGCCCGTATAAAACTTTGGGGTCTATTGCATTCTCTTGGGCGGAGAGTATTGTATGCCGATACAGATAGCGTGATATTCACAGAGAGGGAGGGTGAATACATGCCCGCTATTGGGGAGTTCCTCGGCGAACTCACTGATGAGATCAAGGATGAGTATGGGGACAACGCATACGCCGACTCTTTTGTCTCAACAGGACCTAAAACTTATGGGGTACGGGTCAGGGTGGGGGAGGAAATGAAATATATCGTGAAGGCAAAGGGTATTACGCTCAACCATGCGAATCGGCGGGTTGTTAACTTTGAATCGTTGAAGGATCTAGTTTGTTTGGACGATGATGAGGGCGAACAAACTCCCCAACTAATTGTAGGCACCCACAATTTTCGGGGTACGAAGGTGTGCCGTAACACCTATAGGAAACGCTACCAGTTACCTGGTGCCTATGATACCGTACCCTTTGGATACCATAACGTATGATGCTTCTATTGTTAACTGACACGTATTTGTCTTGTATATAATCGTATCTATTGATTTATTACACGTATTTGTAAATATATATATAACTTGAATATCTCGTTTATTAAATCGTATTTGTATATATATATATATATATATATAACTTGAATATCTCGTTTATTAAATAAATCATGTTTCAATTAGCGTTTCACTTTCTCCTGTGTGTGTGTGTGTGTGTGTGCGCAGGTGAAAGTTCTAAGCTCCGCCCACTGTAAGACCGTGAGTCATGCTACTATCTGGGAGTCCCTGCGTGGTCAGTCGACTGCAGTAAGCCCGAGAGATCAGACGTGTATTCAGAAGAAAAGATCAGACGTGTATTCAAATGGCTACCTTTAATATTGCTTGTACAACGTTTATGAAATGGTATTCAGCAAAGTGCCAGGATGTGGTGGATACCGAAAAACTTCCTATTCCTCCTCCTATGTCTCTTTTAAAAACACATTGGATTGTGCGAAGTTCCAAGATGTACAAATACTCTACGGATGTTCTGGTGAGACCGTTGAAGGCTTTCGTTGCACAGACGATGTGCTGAAGTATGCTGCAGAGCTAAACTTTATAAAGTCTCACATATACCGTGAAGTAAAAGAAACAACGCGTGCAGAAGAGAAGCAGCAGGTATGGATAATGAGTCTTGCGGATGGGTGGTGTGACAAGCGGTATTACGTCATGCTACACCATGTCGATTACTCATACCCTACGACTGAAAATGTGAATCTCGTGATCATGGACAATCTTAAGTATTTTTATCACTATATTAATGTATATCATGATGAGGTTCGTAGTGAGGTTGTGGCTAGTTCCCTGCGTGAGTTTTTAACAGACTTTAGAGACGAGTATCGTTTGATGGGCAGAAAGGAAAAATATGAGCATATGTTCCTCTCAAATAGTGCGCCGGAGTGTGAAGATGTTTAGTAAAACATAAAATGTGCCTAGTTCTTACCCTGAGGTAAACTGTCTGGTGCGTAGGCTGGTAGTGATGAAATTAATTCTTGTACCGGAAAAACAAATATGTACAACAATTCGGTACGACTCGCGGATCATACGAGTTCGAACAACCCCATTCACGTATCATCGAGTCAGCCGCCCGTCGAACCGTTCCTGCCTACCTGCGTGCCTCACACGGCTCATAGTTATCTCAGAGCTTGACCGAGTGGACGTGCGCTCCTCGAATACGATGGAACTTCCTTTGAGCAGCATTCTCAACGCCTCGTACGATGTGTCCGTGACGAAATCGTTGCGCGTGTTCAGGCGTAAATCCGGTACCGTTAGCTATGTACTGGAAACGGAATGTAGACAAACAAACAAACGGGTTTATTTAAGTGTCGAGGAGATGAATAGAATCTTCGTGATAGTTGAGAAGTGGAGTGAAGATCGTTATAAAATACCTGCTAACGTAGGTACAAGAAGAGAGCAGATTAGTGACGCACCCTCATACGCCGTTGTATGTACGTTGTGTATAAATAACGATCGGCCGTGCATTGATATACGGCTGATGTGGAAGAATGCTTCTGATAATAACGCTCTTGTTCCTACGCGAAACCGTTTCATCCTCGACAGAATGTTTGAAATCGTCGGATTCCGCAAGCTGAAACCTATATTAGACGCGCGTGTTACGGATATGCTTTATTTTGATACAGTACTTGAATACGCATACACCGCTCTGCTCGATGGGTTTACCGAGTGTAGGGCTGGTGAGAATGGTCTAGTGCTGGACGTTTATTTAAAAAGTTTAGACTCTTTGAAATACCATGAACTTTGGTACAAAGCAATTGATCGGTACAAGGCTGAGCTCACCTACACCGTTCACCCTGAAGAACTATTTCTTTATATAACGCGCAGTTGTCGTAACGATTTAGAAGATTATTTCAATTGCCGCTATGTTGAGTGAGTTCACGATTGAAAAGCTCGAGTCGGTAGAAATAAACCCTCGATTGGAAAAGCGTGTTTATAAACTTGTGTTTAATAATGTAGCTAACGATGAACTCTTTGTGCGTGCTTTTGATTGTATTCTAGACGTATTTAAAGATGATTTACCAACCGGTTGTAAAGTGGGAACAAAAATAGTACTGAACGATATGAAAGCCCTTCATATCGAATACAGGTTTCCCTATACTTTAAGCGGTGAAATATTATTAAGCCGCATATACTGCGTAATGCAGAGCAATAATGATGTAATTGTAAACTCGATTAAATGCGAGTTTAATATTTTGAAAAAAAGTGAAATGTATTTATATATTTTGCGTGATATTTCTCCTGTACTGTTATGATTATATACATATTTCTATTATTATTGAAATGTATTTATATATTTTGCGTGATATTTCTCCTGTACTGTTATGATTATATGCATATTTCTATTATTATTGAAATGTATATTATTTCTATTTGAAATGTATATTTATTTTATATATATCTCCATAATTGTGTGTATATTTTCCTGTACTGTTATGATTATATGCATATTCCTCAATTATTATTGAAATGTATATTTATTTTCTATATATTTATAATAAACAGAATGATGCAATGTTGTTTTACTTAATTATATCATGTTACGCCTTCTAAACCTACTACCGGTATTCTAAATGTATACAATGGTATCGCTAAAAAGTGGTATCTCGCAACTGAATACATGGCACGAAATCTTTTAATTGGAGACAACTCACCATAATAATGCTAAAAAGTGGTATCTGGCAACTCAAGCCATTTACGCCTTCTAAGCCAACTGGCTGATTAGGAGCCTATAAAACAACGCCTACTCGGCTGAAGTCTTAATATGCACTTGGCTCCTGCCAGGTGAACACCTCTCCTCCTATCTCTCCTTTCTGGCCCTTTGGGGGGAATAGCTTGGGGGAGAACTCCGCCTCCAAGTTGCATGCCCCTTGCAACCCCGGTTGGCAACAAAGGGCCCTTTGGGGGGATTTTTCCCCCTTTTTTCCCCTTTTTTGTGCAACACACCCCACCCCCTTTGCAACATTACGTAATCACTTGCAACATTCTTGCACTCTAACCTTTTTCGGCTATACTACTAGCATCAAATGCTTTACTAATGTCTATTGCTGCTAATAGTGTACGTTGAGCTGGTCGTCTGGGGTTGATGCATCCATGATGTGCTGCGTGAGGTTAGTGAGTAATGTTGTGGTTGAGTGGTGAGGTCTGAATCCATGTTGAGTAGGCGATAGTGGTATGTGTGGGTTGGTGATTTGTAAGATTAGTCTTTCTGTTACTTTGGAAGGTGTGCATAGTAAAGTAATGGGTCTATAGAAAGCTGGTTCTGTTGGATTTTTGTTTGGTTTGAGTAGTGTAATAATTTTACTTTGTTTCCATATGTCAGGAATAATACAGTGTTGGTATGAATATGTGCTGATGTTTGTGAGAGCTAGTATTCCCTGTGGGCCCAAGTGTTTAAGGTGTATGTTAGATATGTTTTCTGGTCCAGTAGCCTTCGAATTCTTAATGTTTTTGATGATCTTTGTGGTCTGGTCTGTATTGAAGGGTGTCGAGTCTGTAGGTTTTCTTGTGTCTTGCTGTTTGTCTGTCTGCGTGTTTCTGGTTGTTGTCTCTGTTTAAGTGACTTATCTTTGCGCAGTGATTAACTAGAATGTTAGCTTGTTGTGTATATGTTAGGATATTATTTTGGCTGCGACAGATAGCCGCGTGTGAGGTGTGAATGCCGCTGTTAGAGTGGGTAATACTGTTTATAGTCTTGTATAGCCTGGATGTATCTGTGGAATGGTTCAGTGTTGTTATGAATTCCCTAAATGTTTCTGGGTTTTTTTCTTTAAGTTTGTTGTTTATTTCTGTGTTGAGCTGTTGTATCTTCTGTTTTCTGGCTTCTGTGAGTGGTGTTTGTGTGTTATGTTTGAGGTTGTTACGTTGCCTTATGAGGTGGGCTATTTCTCTAGTGTAGTTTGGGTTGTATTTCCTAATGTTGCCCTTGGGTAAGTATTTGTTTGCATTATTGATGATCTGATTAAATGTCTTGAGTGTTGTATTGATGTTTATGATGGATGTGCTGTTTAATGTGGTGAATTGTTCCTCAGTCTGTATTTTGAACTGTTCCCAATCAGCTTTCTTGTAATTTCTGTAAGTGTGCCTAAGGCTGTTGGGGCAGAGTGTAGAACGTGTTGTAATGATGATGGGCAGGTGGTCTAATGACAGTTGTTTTTCTGTTCTCCAGTGTGTATGTGTTGCTAGTGAGGGGGAACAGAACGTTATGTCTGGAGAGGAGTTTGAGTATTCTGCTTGATGTAGTATGTGTGTATATTTTTCTGTATTGTTAAGAATGAAGAGGCTGTTTAGTTGTGTGGCTATGTTGCTTTGGTTTTGCAGGTACCAACTAGCGTCTTTAGCGTTGAAGTCTCCCTGGTTTGGTTGACTAAGAAGCGGGCTAAAGCCTCCTTCTATATGCGGGTCCTTAAACATCCCTACACCACCATACACTTACCTTCTCTACACTTTCTTTTCTTTCATCATTCTCATCGCCTCCTTGGGGTCCCAAGAGCTAGAAAACTACTACTACTACTACTACTACTTTTGAACCTTTAACTGCGCTTAGTTTTATGGGCCTCGTCCCAACCCACTTTCAAGAGTTATTTTCATACTCGTATAAGCAAAAGCCTTCAAGAATTCTATTTCATTTTGTGTGTGATTGATTAAAATAGGCTTTTGAATTCCTATTTCGATGCGTGACCACTTCTTGTTTGAGCTCAACCACTCGATGAATGTTGAATTTTGTACAAACTACGTGAAAGTATGAAAGTAAGAAGTATGAAAGAAGTTTTCTTTCAAAATGTTAAATTTTCACTTCTTTTAAACTTCGTTCTTCACTTATTTCCTTTCCTATCAACCAACAATCTCTTCAAATAAGGAAGACCATTGAATACGCGATTAAATTTATTGTCACAATGTTGTTGTTGTTGTTTTCGTGATTTTATGAAAGTATATTTTCTTTTTTAATTTCAGACTATTATGAACAACCCCCCCCCCCCCTTCATTCGGGTAAATTTCCCTAAACATCCCTCCTAAACTGCCTAAACTTTTAGTTTTGATTCAATGTGTTGTTTTGTTGTTTTTAAAGTGTTCTATTTTTTTCAACTTCTAAACCAGTTTAGAATTATGATAGAGTAAAAGATAATATATTATCATTGATTTTTATGAGCTTTGCTTAAGTACGTTTTCTTTTATAACCAGCCAGCGATGGGGAAAGCCATTCTGGAAGGGAAAAAGTTCAAAAGCAACTCACGGATCCAGGTAAGTTTTCTGGAGCTCCACTCATGTTTGCATCCTCATTATCATCCATGAGTAATAATTATGTTTTGGGGCATGCGGCGGCGGCGGCTTCGCTCGCGATATTACCTACGTTACTTTCTATTTAGAAATATTCATTAAATTAAATAAACTGTTAATATTTAATAATTAAATGCGTATAATGCTTAGCATTATAAGTAAATTTTACCTTATAACTAATTTGAACGTTTAAGTTTACTAAAGGTCCGTAAATTGGACGTCCATTGAAGGCGGTTAAAAACCATCCTTGATATTATGACACCGAATTGGAACGAAGGGCGAAAGATAAACTGTAAATATAAGTCGCTTTTGAAGACGGTTGAGACGCAGAACTACTACTACTACTACTACTACTTTCCAGACTTTACGGCTACAGTATTCCAAATGCGATGTACTCGCGTTACTCTAAGTATAAATAACTCTAGTTTGAAAATACGATACGCCAGTTTTAATCCAATCGATGCCTTTAACCTCTTAAAATTTATCTATTCTCTTCGCTGACATCGTTTTGGTCAAAGTCCGCAACACTTTCCACTTTCATGATTTTCTAGAATGAATTTGCTCAAATGTCGGTGCTTAAGAACCATTAACAGATCCTTATTCCGAACATATTCAACGATGTCGCCCATTTTCTTTCCGTTGTCAACGAGTGACGCGTTTCTAATGTTTACATGATTTTTTTCCCTTTTAGTAAATTCATTCGATTCATATTTTTATTTTCATTTAGACACGCGCGATTCCCCAGTTGTCAATTCTGATCCGGGCTGTAACCCTTCTCTCATCGCTTTAAGATCTACCGGTATAGCAAAGTGAAGACAGTACCTAAAGTTTACGTACTGCTGCTGCTGCTCGCTCTCTTCCAGTACATGTTCCCAAAGTTGAGTGTTGGAAGGAAGATATGATGAACCGTGGATGACACTCGATCGCCATCCATATTCTTTTTTTCTAAAATTGTTGAACCTTTTATGAGAGTTTAAAACCTATTTAAAACGTATAAAAATAAGCGTTTATCGCGTGAATTGCGAAACAATCTTTTAGCTTTGCTTACTCGATTTTATCTTTTCATTCGCAGCAGATGGTGCAAAGGACGATCACAATCAGTATCAGGACCCGCCTTCAAATCATTCGGGTACATTTTCATCGCGTGACAATGCCTCTCGTATTTCGCGATAATTAATCATTTAAACGTGAAAAATGACGGAATTTACCAGAGTCTATTTTTAATTTTTCGCCATTAGAGTAATTAAAAGAGGTCGCTTTATATCACCATTACAAATTGTTCACATTATTTTTACTGCCAATTGTAAACAATCGAATTAAGAGAGGTTTTTTATTCATTTTCTACTTAAGTTCAATCTTTATTTTATTTGTTTCATATTTCAATAAGACCTATAAAAGGTTTCTTTTCACTCTACTCTTCCATCATATTATTATTATTATTATCATTATTATCGGTTGCAGCAATTAAGTCAACCAATCAGAGAGAGGAAGAGAGATTAGAAGCATTTTGTGTTTCTTAAGTTGCTATTCACGTTTTTCTCTTTCAGAAGAACAAGAAGAAGGAGGAGGAGGAGAAGAAGAAAGAAAAGAAGAAAAAATGAAAGTAGAAATAAACAGATGGTGGAAGTGTTCGATTTACCAAAATCGAATAACGGATCAACTGCCATTATTATTATCATATCAAGTTGATTATGTGATAATTTAAATTTAATGGAATATTTTAACATTTTGATGTAAAATTATATTAATATGATTTAAAGCTTCAAAACTAATTAAAATCATTCGTCAAAAGAAGTGTTTTGATTTCCATTCCTGTCCACCACAAAAGAAGAAGAGGAAGAAGAAGAAGAAGAGAGCCAAAATCAAGACCCAAAGATTTCGAGATGCCTGGACACACTGCGTTTGAAAGATTGGAGGTCATACACAGGGGGGAAGGATGGATTGAGGAAGGTCGTTCCAGAGTAGATGATAGATTGAGAATAACGATTAACCCTCGCGTTACGGAGTTGGACAAAAGAGGAATGAGAGTGTGTGTCGAAAGTTTGGTACTGCGTGTTCTCCTTAAAGGAGGAGGCACGCAATCAGAGTTCGGAAGTGTCTATCATAATAGCGATAGTAAAGAGAGTGAGGCAACACTGGCGAAGAGAGAAGGATTGAAGACAGTCAGCGAGAGGCGGGGAATTGATGAGACGAAAAACCTTTGATTCCATTCCGTCAAGTAGAGCTGTGTGGGTCGAGCCACACCACGGATGAGAAACGTACTCCATACGGGGGTGGACAAGAGACCCGTTTGGGCGCGAGAGACCGTCCCGTACGAAGGGTAGGAGAAGATCGTCGCGGTCGTAACACCGCTTCCCGTTGATCAGCGAAGTTAAGCGACATTGGGTCTGGGTAGTAGTTGGATGGAGACCGTCCTCCGCGTCCAGATTATGTAGCGACCCGTGGTTCGGATCCCACGTAAAGCTATAGGTCCGCTCCGTCATATGACCTTAGATATTGCGAGGAGGTTAAACAACCCAAATTATTTACCGTACCGTCGCGTCTCTCAGCGTCACTTTGATAAAGAGGAAACCCAAGTACAATCGCGATAAAGTATTTTACTTATATTTACTTGCACACTGCTAGGTGTGGTGTGGGTTTGACCAACCCCACATCTAACACCAATGTTCAAAATTGGTCGAGTGGTTAAAGAAGTGCAGAGGGTGATATTTTTTATATTTCTAACTTTTCAGAAAGTTTGATATTTTCACATTAGTTGGTTACTCTCAGGTTAGCTCGGTTAGCTCTCAGGTTAGTTCGAGGTTGATACAGAAAATGTTGATGCACTTTTTATGTTTATTACAATGAGATTAAAATGAATATACCAAAATACAATTTGTTTACAATTATAGAAGTAACCAGAAATAACCAATCGAACATGCCACATTATTACCGGCTTTGTCCCAAGAGCAAGTTCCAGAGAAACAGCAAACCAAAGGACTCTCCCGTCCTTGTGATCACTGTGACACCCCTCCTAGAACCTGGAGCCAAGAGTTTCAACTGCCTGCCCTAACCTCATGCTCGAGACTTCGGTTCTCCATCTTTTATATTTAATCATTTGGGGATATTATGGGTGAGTAATGGGGCAGGAGATACTGCAGAGGAATTGATGAATCGAAGCACGATGGCTCTGACTTAGTCATTTTACAGTATAACATACCTTGGTAACCTTGGATTTGTTTCCGCCCGAATTGTTCATTCTGACGAAAGTCAAGCTTTCACTCCACCTTAAGCCTACAGTTTAACGTGGAATCCCAACCACGCCCCGGTCAGAAATTACAAAGTCCTCACCCGGACTCAATCTCACGACCTCCCGATCAGTAGCAGCAGCCTAGCGTCTTAACCCAGGGTACCCATTTTTTTTACCAACCCATTTTTTTATTGTGTGGAAAGATGAACAGCTGGGTTTTGCTGTGTGCCGCATGCCGTCACTGGGTTTTGACCCAGGGGTCGATGGATTCGTAATCAGCAATGCTAACCCCCAACCCCCCTTGTTGCAAGAGTGCCACCCCCACTCCCCTTTGTTGCTAAGCCCATCCCCCCCCTTTGTTACCAAGGCACTCCTCTTTGTTGCCAGCCCCAAAATGGGACTGCAAGGGGTATGCAACCTGGAGTTATCTCCCAAGCTGATCCCCTCAAAGGGGAGCACCAACCTTTGTTGCCAACCCCAAAATGGGATTGCAAGGGGTATGCAACTTGGAGTTATCCCCCAAGCTGAACCCCCCAAAGGGGCATACCTAACCTAAGGGGCCTCTTTGGGGGAGAAGGGGACACCTCACCCCCCAAAGGGACAGAAAGAGACAGCAAGAGAGGAAGGAGGAGAAGACCCAGAGGTGGGAACCCAGAGTTGGGTGTTCGCTCGGCTGATTGCCAAGCTCATATGACATCTTCCCCTGCCCCCCGCCCTCTTATAGGGCACTAACCAGCCAGTTGGCTGAGTTGCCAGATTCGTTATTTATTTAATTATTCCACATATTAATCAGCCAGTTGGCTGAGTTGCCAGATAGCGTTAAATATTAATTTAATTCATATATTCATCAGCCAGTTGGCTGAGTTGCCAGTTCGCGCTGTGTTTATTTAAAGTATATATATTATTCAGCCATGTGGCTGCTAAATACCACCATTTATTTATATGAGGATAGTTGTCAGGTACCACCATTTATTTTATTTCGTTACCAAAGCAGATGAATTTTCTCCTTAAAGAGAGCTAATTATTTTAAAAGACAAAACATAGTATTATCAAACATTGGTATATATTGTCGTGATGAGCCTTTTATTATAATTTATTTAAATTCATTATTTCTTTATTTTCTTTCCTCTTTCATAATTTATCGTAATTTGAAGTTCTCTAGGAAAACTTATTAATATCGTTTATCAAATTTATTTGCTTATTCATAAGATAAACTAAGTTTAACACAAATACAAATTTTCATCATAATACGCAATTTTATCATTAAACTATAACGTGAAATGCGCTAATATGATTTTTAAATCAAATTAGAAACTAAATTCGGTCTATCTTCAACCTATTGCGCCCCCGGTGCATCTAAAGATGTCGTAAAACACCTCAATTCAAATGAGCACTTCGTGCGTGGATAATTTCAATTCAAAAAGAAAACTTATCACGTAAAATCTAACCGTATTTACTGGAATTTGTCTCCAGAAATTTTATTTAACTTCCGTCAATGGTTACAACAAAAAAAATTATAAATTTTTATTAAAACAATGCAAATATATCTCTATTTCAATTTTTCTCTATATTAATTAACATGTACATTCAATTTCCTAGAACTCTCTACTATATATATATATATATATATACATACATATATATATATACAGGGTGTCCATAAATGTTTACCCTGATAACAGTATGCTCTCATGTTTTAATGCCGAATTTTACATCCGTTTTCTTTTTACAGGTGATCTCGTACACACATAGAGTTTCTGTGCTGGTTTGTTTCGTCTACCGCATTCGCCGCTAGGAGCGCTGTAGTAGCTGTTCAGTTAAGATGGCGTCTGTGACAGAGAAGGCACAATGTGTTGTGTGGCTTGCAGAAACAAAATCTCCTGTCAGTGTTCAGCAAAGGTTTAGAATTATGCCATCCCCCAGCTGCAGGACAGGCAGCCAACTGTCATCTTCCAACAAGATGGGGCACCCCCTCATTGGGCGCATGTTGTTCGTGAAACTCTCGACGCAACATTTCCAAATCGATGGATTGGCAGGGACGGGCCAATCCCATGGCCCCCAAGCTCACCAGACATTACCCCGCTGGATTTCTTTCTCTGGGGTCATGTTAAAGATTTGGTTTATGCAACAGTTGTTCCAGATATCAGGACATTGCGAGAACGCATTACGGATGCAATTGCAACAGTTAACCCACAATTGTTGGAAAATGTGTGGCGTGAGTGTGAATACCGTTTAGACATTTTACGTGCCACTAGGGATGCACATGTGGAAGCTTATAAGTTCATTAACTATGTATCAAAACTTTTTATGTTTATCTACTTATGATTAAAACTGTGTTTGAATACGAGTGTTTATTTAAAAGTTATAGCATGTTTTAATCAGGGTAATCATTTATGGACACCCTATATAATATATAGGGTGTCCATAAATGATTATACCTACATATTTTTATTACCTGGAGGAGCGTTTCAATTTTACATTCAAACTTTTTTAAATTTCAGAATCTCTTTACACAACTAAAATTATTCATTTACATTATTATTTTATTACTTAATTCCTATTTTTATTATTATTAATATCACATTTTTCGCTAATTCAGAAAATGTAAACACAAAAAGCTAAACACAGACAACGTCGCTTAAACTTCGCTAATATTACGGGAAACGAGGTAGGACACATTTAAATGTACATTCGAAATATTTTAAAAATAGCACTTGTCAGTCGTACAGGAAAAAATATATGCAGTTATATTATATATATATAATATATATATATATATATATATATACACAGTTTAAATATATTGTCTTTATGTTCTACGATGCAAAACGCAAAACTCACACGTAATAGAGCCAGACGTCACAGTGTACGTGTGCTAAAAAGGTCTGAGTTCGCAACCCAGACAGCGTTTGTTATTCAGGGTACCCTATTGCGCCCCCCCGTGCATCTAAAGCTGGCGTGAAACACTTCAATTCAAAAATAAATGTTCACTTCGTGCGTGGATAAATTTCAATTCAAAAATAAATATAAATGTTCAAAAAAATATATATATATATATATATATACAGGTGTCCCAGAATTAACTATTTCAATGAAATCGGACAAATTTTTTAAAAACACTTTTATTTATGTTTATCATGTTTAATATGTTAAAAATGTATAAATTTCTAAATTTTTTTCATAATTTTATTTCATAATTTTTTCATTATCTGGTCCAATGAAAGACCGTCTGAAGTCATAGAATGGCAAAGAGACTCTCCAAAAGTTAACGTGTGGCTTGGAATGACCAAATCCAAAATTTATGGCCCATTCTTCTTTGCGGGAGCAACTGTACAGGTACCGTCTACCTTGATATGCTTCAGCAGTTTCTCGAACCACAGCTTCTTGATGATGGCATTCTTGATAATATTGTTTCAACAAGAAGCATTGATCTTTTGGCGATAAACCTTTGTTTTTATGAAACCCCATGCAAAGAAATCCAGGGGTGTCAAATCCGGAGAACGCGGAGGCCAAGGTCGAGGTCCTCCCACGTCCAATCCACCGATTCGGAAGGCGTCTGTTGAGATTCTCGAACAATTAGAGCATAATGACATGGTGCTCCATCTTGTTGAAACACAACATTATCAAGAATGCCATCATCAAGAAGCTGTGGTTCGAGAAACTGCTGAAGCATATCAAGGTAGACGGTACCTGTTACAGTTGCCTCCGCAAAGAAGAATGGGCCATAAATTTTGGATTTGGTCATCCCAAGCCACACGTTAACTTTTGGAGAGTCTCTTTGCCATTCTATGACTTCAGACGGTCTTTCATTGGACCAGATAATGAAAAATTATGAAAATAAAATTATTAAAAAAATTTAGAAATTTATACATTTTTAACACATATTAAACATGATAAACTAAATAAAAGTGTGTTTTTAAAAAATTTGTCCGATTTCATTGAAATAGTTAATTCTGGGACACCCTGTATATATATATATTATATATATATATATATATATATATATAGATATATATATTTGATAACTAAATTTGTATAATGGATTCTTAAAATACTGAAAAAAAAACAAAACAAATTTTAACCCAATAAGCAAAACTGATAAATAGACAGCAAAACCCTAAAATTCACTAATATTGTACATTAATATTTTAAAATGATGGCCAAACGTTCAATACCGTACCAAAGGTGGCCTTAATACACTTAAGCTCACGGTGGAAAAAAGGAACGTGTATAAAAATGTAATGGAAAAGTCCAACCAAAAGGCAATATATATATATATATATATATATATATATATATATATATATATATATATATATCATAAAAACAAACGGTCAGTTTTGAAAGACTAAAAACCATCTCTCTCATCGCAAAATGACTGAAAAGCGTTTAGCCTATCTCCCGGACAGAGGGTGGTAAGGTAGAGAGGTAGTGTAGTAATAAACCCCGGCAATGGAAAGGATAGGTTAGGTTAGGTTAGATTATTAGGTGAACTGCATTAAGTTGAGGTTAGGTTAGGTTAGATTATTAGGTGAACTGCATTAAGTTGAGGTTAGTTTAGGTTAGGCTACTCTCGGGCCGTTATGGGGTGAGTTAGTGAGGTAATGGGGTAGAGAGGTAGTGTTGTAGTGGGTAGTAAGGTAGTGATATAGAGGGGTTGTGAGATAGTGGGTAGTAAGGTAGTGATGTAGAGAGGCTGTAAGGCAGTGGATACAGGGTAGTAAGGTAGAGAGGTAGTGTAAAAATTAATTTAGGTTAGGTTAGGTTACTCTCGGGCCGTTATGGGCGGTGAGTTAGTGAGGTAATGGGGTAGAGAGGTAGTGTTGTAGTGGGTAGAGCGGTAATGATTAAAGGGGTTGTGAGGTAGTGGGTAGTAAAGTAGTGATGTAGAGAGGCTGTCAGGCAGTGGATAAAGGGTAGTAAGGTAGAGAGGTAGTGTAAAAATTAATTTAGGTTAGGTTACTCTCGGGCCGTTATGGGCGGTGAGTTAGTGAGGTAATGGGGTAGAGAGGTAGTGTTGTAGTGGGTAGAGTGGTAATGATTAAAGGGGTTGTGAGGTAGTGGGTAGTAAGGTAGTGATGTAGAGAGGCTGTCAGGCAGTGGATAGAGGGTAGTAAGGTAGAGAGATAGTGTAAAAAATAATTTAGGTTAGGTTAGGTTACTCTCGGGCCGTTATGAGCTGTGGGTTAGTGGAGTGGGGAGGAAGTGCTGTAGAAAGGCTGTGAGGTGGTGAGGTAATGGGGTAGAGAGGTAGTGATGTAGTGAGTAGAGAGGTAATGATTTAGAGGGGTTGTGAGGTAGTGGGTGGTAAGGTAGTGATGTAGAGAGGTTGTAAGGCATTGGATAGAGGGTAGTAAGGTACCTATTTTCCAGCGTATTCGGTGTGTGTTTTTGTGTGTGTGTGTGTTTGTGTTTTGTGTGTGTGTGTGTGTGTGTGTTTTGTTTATATATATATATATATATATATATATATATATATATATATATAATATATATATATAACGGGTGTGCCATAAAAAGGGTACATTTTAAAAAGGCTATAAAATCAACATTTGTCATTTAATTTTAATAAAACTTCTACACAATAAAACGTATGTATTATCTATATGCAAACAAGTTTTCAGATTAAAATATCAAATATTTTTTCGAACAACACATTGTCGTGCTTTGTAAGGTTTAAGCCAAAAATATTTGCTGAAGAAGAAGTCTTAACCCACGTACAGAATAGAAAAGACGTATATATGATAATAAAGGTTTCATATTGAAAATCAGTTTCTGTGTTGTATTGTGTGTGTGTGTGTGTGCCAAACTGATGACCAATATGGGCAAACTGTTTATTTGTTTTGTGGCCAGTGAGAGATATGCGAAAAATTGTCTATCTCATATAAGGGTGTACATAAAGTCAGGATCTATTTTTGTGAAGCACTTGGAAATTATATGGAATTCAATCATAAAATGATAAAGTGGTAACATTTATTAAATAATTAAGAGTAGGATTCGACGTGACGGCCCATCAGTATCCCTGCACATCTCAAATCGTTCCGCAGCATTTCTAAACACATTCGGAGCATTTGCGGGGTTATGTTATCTGCAGCAGTTCGTATACGTGTACGTAAGTTTTCAAGACTCGTAATCTTCGTCTGATAGACGTGCGATTTGATAAAGCCCCATGCAAAGAAATCTAAAGGGGTTAAGTCTGGTACTAACAATCCTATCCCCGTCGTCTATCAACATGATGGTGCTCCTTGTTACTATGCCAAAATTGTTCAGATTATCTAAATGGACGTTTTCCAAATCGCTGGATCGGACGCGGAAGCAACAGACCTTGGCCAGCGAGATCACCAGATTTAACCCCTTTAGATTTCTTTGCATGGGGCTTTATCAAATCGCACGTCTATCAGACGAAGATACGAGTCTTTGAAAACTTACGTACACGTATACGAACTGCTGCAGATAGCATAACCCAGCAAATGCTCCAGAATGTGTTTAGAAATGCTGCGGAACGATTTGAGCTGTGCAGGGATACTGATGGGCGTCACGTCGAATCCTACTCTTAATTATTTAATAAATGTTACCACTTTATCATTTTATGATTGAATTCCATATAATTTCCAAGTGCTTCACAAAAATAGATCCTGACTTTATGTACACCCTGTATATTGTTTAATTATATGACAAGAAATCGATAGTTAAACAAAAAAAAATTTTCTTTTGGGTATGGAGAGTTAATGTTATTATCTTTATTGGAAATTCAAACCTATCTTTAATTGCTGGCACATTTTATTTACGAGTGTAAGAACAAAATCATTAATTTGCAATGGGTAAATAGATATTTTGTAACTCATCAAGAAATCCACTCGTATCAGACCAGAAATAGATCAATGCTTGTTATATCTCGATTGTCTTCATCTCAAAAACTATCCATTTTCATTGGATTGAAACTACTGAATGACTCGCATGCCGATATAAAAAATATTGTGAATGTAAATTTGTTTTAAACCAAGTTGAAATCCCGATTAATAATGTCATACTAACAAAAATCTAGGATTAATGTCCACTAATACTGTTTAATATTGTCCATTAATATTGTTTAATATTGTAATACATGTTTTAACTATTAATAATACTTATTTACTTACTTATTTATTTATTATTATAAATTTATAACAAGTAGCTGCTTATTTTTAATAAGAGCCCAGTAAAGCCTAAAGCTTAAGGGCCAAATTAAATAAAATAAATAGTCGAGCTTCACAATTATTCATGTCAATGCAAGTTAAAAAATTTGTTTATTTTATTATTATTAATAAAGGTTATTCTATTCTATTCTATATAGGCTTCATTATACACATATCTGTGGAATGGATTGCCAGTCAGAGCGATTCAAAGTAATTCGGTCGAATCCCTTTATAAATGGAGTAGATGTTTATCTTGCCTTAAACCCCCAGTTAGAAGCATTTGATAAACGAGTACAGAGGTTGCGCAATTTTCACGCGGCGTCCCTCCTCTTTACTTTTAAAATTTTCACTTTATCTTTAAATTTGATTCTTCACTTTCAACTTCTCTTCTATGTTTTGTTTTAAAACTTTGAAGCCTTAATATTATTCCCAACAAACTTTTTCGCATATATAAAAAAGGCTAGTGTGAGACCGTACACATAGTGACTAGTGTCGAGTTCACGTAATCCCACAAATATCTATTTTTAAGGGGGGAGGAGGGTCTGCTATTTTTCCTGACTGACTATATATACAGGGTGTCCCAGAATTAACTATTTCAATGAAATCGGACAAATTTTTAAAAACACACTTTTATTTATGTTTATCATGTTTAATATGTGTTAAAAAATGTATAAATTTCTAAATTTTTTTCATAATTTTATTTTCATAATTTTTTCATTATCTGGTCCAATGAAAGACGTCTGAAGTCATAGAATGGCAAAGAGACTCTCCAAAAGTTAACGTGTGGCTTGGAATGACCAAATCCAAAATTATGGCCCATTCTTTTTGCGGAAGCAACTGTAACAGGTACCGTCTACCTTGATATGCTTCAGCAGTTTCTCGAACCACAGCTTCTGATGATGGCATTCTTGATAATGTTGTGTTTCAACAAGATGGAGCACCATGTCATTATGCTCTAATTGTTCGAGAATACCTCAACAGACGCCTTCCGAATCGGTGGATTGGACGTGGAGGACCTCGACCTTGGCCTCGCGTTCCCCGGATTTGACACCCCTGGATTTTTTGCATGGGGTTTCATAAAAACCAAAGGTTTATCGCCAAAAGATCAATAGTTAGCTGAACTTAAAGAACGCATCCATTGGCAGTGCGGGAGATAACACCTGAAATGCTTCAAAATGTGTTTCGCAGCGCTGAGGATAGATTTGAAATTTGCAGAGATACAGACGGTGCACATGTTGAAACTTCTCAATAAAGTTTTGACTTAGATTTATAAATCTATTTGTTTTGTCTCATAATTTAGTAATAAACACAAAATTATGTCAGTTTTTATTAAATTTGTCCGATTTCATTGAAATAGATAGTTAATTCTGGGACACCCTGTATATGAACGAAGGACCAACACAACAGCAAACATCTTCGTTTATTTTTATACTTCAGACGTATCGGCAAATCTTTTGTCATCGTCAGTGAATTATAAGTCTTAAAACAAAAATGAGAACAAATAAAACGCTAGCTCTAAATTAAATGAATTTTTCACTAACCTTACAATTATGAGATGAAAATATTGTGTGTGTGTGTATATATATATACAGAGAGAGAGAGAGAGAGAGAGAGCGAGATGGAGAAGTTACTTCCTAACGTCGATCAAATTTGCTTTTGCTTATATATATATATATATATTATATATATATACTAGCAGAGATACCCGGCGTTGCCCGGGATGTAAGGGTGTGTCAAAATAAGGTAAAAAGATGAACAAAACTAAATGAACACATAAACACAAAGTTTGGTAATTGTTTTATTCCTTGAAAACATCAGACATTTTTGTAGCACTTCAGTGTAAACAATGTTACGTGTTTTCCATTGGGTGTCAAAACATAAAGATTGCGAGTTGTTCCAACTTTTTGGGCCATTGTCACCCATAGCAAAAGTCACACTCAAATGTCAAAATGCAAAAACTATTCCTTAAACTTATATTTTAAAAAGTTCTCGAAAATAATGATTTTAAGCTTTTTTTGTCAAAATGCAAAAACTTATTCCTTAACCTTATATTTTAAAAAGTTTTCGAAAATAATGATTTTAAGCTTTTTGTGTTAAAATGAAAAAACTATTCCTTAACCTTATATTTTAAAAAGTTCTCGAAAATTTTGAAAAGATAGTTACATTAGAGCAGTACTTAAATCCCGTGACTTTATGCCGTCATTCAAAACTAAACAAGATTTTAATGTATCATTTACTAAATAAAACTGTCTAGTCTACCTACCTACTGTACCTACCTACTGTACCTACCTACCTACCTACCTACTGTCTAGTCTACCTACCTACTGTACCTACCTACCTACCTACCTACTGTACCTACCTACTGTACCTACCTACCTACCTACCTACCTACCTACTGTACCTACCTACTGTACCTACCCATTTACTAAATAAAAACTGTCTAGTCTACCTACCTACTGTACCTACTACTGTACCTACCTACCTACTGTACCTACCTACTGTACCTACCTACCTACTGTACCTACCTACTGTACCTACAACCTACCTACCTACTGTACCTACCTACCTACCTACCTACTACCTACCTACCTACTGTACTACCTACTGTACCTACCTACTGTGCACACCATTAGATTCCCCGTGAAAAGTTATATCTGATTCACTACCTTAAACACTATTTGGTGCAGCCATATTCATTTCAATAGAGAACAAACAAAACAGACAAACAGACAAACAAACAAACTTCCTCTTTTATATATAATATAAAATAAAATAATAAAATAATAAAATAAATAATAAATAATAATATAATAATAATAATAATAATAATATATATTTCCCCCCCTCCGGGCAATTCAGCACGAACCTGTGCAAACAATGGATGTAGATAGAAAATAAGACAAAGTTGGAATACAGGTTAGGAGAAGATTGAGAAATAAATTCATTACAAAAAGTTAGCTAATATTACTATCAAATACAATTGTGTGGAAGGATGAACAACTGGGCTTGTTCGAGTCTAGTTTATTTAAGTGGCACTCTTGCAACAAAGGGGTGGGGGGTTGGCGCTCTTGCAACATTACGTAATATTATGCAACATTATGCAACATTTCTGCACTCTTTTTTCCAGATTTCCACTTGAAAATAAATGTTGCTTATGAAAATGGTTGATTGATTGCGATACAAAGAGCCAAATGGAACCGAACAAAACATTTGACACTATGATCCAAACACCCGAGAACACCCGAGAGCTTTAAACTAATTGAAGGAAAAGGAGATGTTGCCAATTGATGTGGTTTCATTGAATTTTAATTTTTCGACAAAAATTTCGATTCGGTTCAAACTTTCTCAAAATCCTCCATATGAAGAATAATAAAAGAAATATAAACTCTCTCTCTCTTTCATATCGATTTTAAATAAAAAGATATTTGATAGTGGGTTGGGTAATCATGGGAAATATCCCATATTTTCTAAACTAAATTCAATAATTATTAAATATTTTACATTTACGACGTCACAAGTAATTCCAAGATGTTTGCAAAATTTGAACAAAATCCGTACTGTTTCGTACTTGACTTTTAAATTTTCAACAAATTTTGAAATTTATACTCTTGTATTCTCTGATTTTTTTTTATCGCATATATATGGGCCATGGCGCGGTCGATTTCGTAACACCGATTTACATAGATCAGCGAAGTTAAGCGGCATTGGGTCTGGAAAGTAGTTGGATGGGAGACCGTCCTCCGCGCACAGATTATGTAGCGACCCGTGGTTCGGATTCCACGTAAAGCTGTAGATAGGTCCCCCTCCCGTCGTATAACCTTAGATTATGCGAAAGAAGTTAAGCAACCCCATGCACCCTATATTCTGAGGATGGGCGGCTGTTACCTCATTAACTTGATCGAAATTTGCCAAGATAAAACCAAGACAAAACTTAGCTCATCTTTTGTACTTTTCCTATTTGTAATTTGTTGAAAGTCAATTAAATATACCAACTCCATTCTCGTAGATTAATTTACGAGACTTTCAAATACTTTTGATCATTCAAGGCTCAAAAGATCGTCACAAGATGTAATAAATTGGTTGGATAATTATTATAGCACCCGCAATCATAATATGCAAAGTACAATTTGCCTTTTACTACGGTCACATCCGACAATCCAACTTTCTTACAGTCCCGCTTTGTATTGATTGATCAATCCCTCGAGCTCTGGATTGTCACTCATTCTATTTTTTGTAAATAATGTATTTAATTGTTAAATGAATGCCCGAGTTATTATACAACTTTTGAATAAGTTTTGTTTTCACAATATTTTACGTCATCTTCTCATCATCATCATTTAACATTTTGTCATGAATATACGCAGACGCAATTATTTTTAATAAAATTAAATCTACCCCCCAAAAATTAATGTCTTATTTTGGTTTGTTCACGTGGTTTTGAGAGCTGATGACGTGCCAATTAATTAAAATATTCCTTAATAAACTTTCCATTTACAAAATTGTGTTCAATGAGTCGCCACATTAATTGTTACGCATTCGTATAATTAAGTCGTAAAGTGGCATACCTCAACGCGACAAAAGCATTTAAAAAAAATAGTATTTTGATCAGGTTTGTGGACATACGATATTGCCTAATACATTTTATGAAACTTATATATTTTGAGAGTAATAACACCAATTTGGGAACTAAATCTGAAAATATTTCTTTCATCAAATACAAAATCAAGAGAATTAAATAAACAAAAACGGAAAATCTGCTTTTGAGTTCAGTTTATCGAAAGAAATCGGATGGAGCGGGTGACCTCGTAGTTTGTGGTACTGCTTATAATAGTCGTTGTGTAGACCTTAAAAGCGCATCATTTATCTGGAAAATCAAATAAAATTTTAATCTTTCATTGTGAAACGATTCAATAAGTAATTTCCATTAAGATTACGAAGAAGAGTCATTGTGTCTTAATTGGGAATAAATAGGCACACATTTATTTTCATTCGTTATTAATAGCCCAATATTTAGCCCAAATTGGAAACGTACATCACGCATCAACTGTAAGGATTCACGGAAATTTCATCGCCGCAATTTCATCGCCAGAAATCTCATCGCCGGAAATTTTATCGCCGGGAAATTACATCGTAAAGAATTTTAATCGCTAGGAATTTTGATCGCAAGGAAAATACATCGCCACACTACCTAACCTAACCTAACCTAACCTAACGTAACCTTTCTCCCATCTTATCTTCTTAAAACAGGCACCTGTGTGCTAAAACTAACCATTTTAATCTGGTAACCTTTCTCCCATCTTAGCTTCTTAAAACAGTCACCTGCATTTACGTCAAAAAGGGCCAAAATGAGACACTTAATCATAATCTTATAATAATTATCAGTCCCATGATCATTTAAAGCTTCGCATGTATAACTTATATATATGTTTACAATTAACAATAACAATCATTTTTATTTGTATAAACAAATTTGCATAACAAAAGTTAAGAAAATAAAATTATTAAGAAAAATTAATTCAATGCAAATCTTGTTAATATATATATATATATATATATATATATATATATCTACATATATTATATTTAGAACATTTAAAAAAATATATATATTTTTCTATTGCGCGGCGATGTATTTTCCTAGCGATGAAAATTCCTAGCGATGAAAATTCTTGGCGATGAAATTTCCCGGCGATGAAATTCTTGGAGATGAAATTGTCGCGATGAAATTTGCGGCGATGAAATTGCGGCGATAAAATTTCCGGACACGACTGTAAGTAACTCAGAATCGGGAAATTCATTACCACAGTACTTTTAAACTCGCGTCTTCCAAATAATTAAACTAAAATATTTCTAAGGAAAAAATAATTAATATCATGAAGCAGTTTTAAACTAAAGACAGTTTGCTACGAAAATTCTGTCCTACATAGACGATTAATATGCCTACTTCGTACTTCGACACGAGGTAGGGAAGAAATCACACGGAGAACCGCAGATGCCACGTCACTCAGTTGTAGACAAGCGAGAGATGAAACTACTACTACTACTACTACTACTCGTTTCGCCTTTTCCACATCACCAAATGGTTCCGTGCTGAAAAATTCGGTTTCAACGTATCCTCGACTGATGGACTATAACAAATGGAGAAAAATTTTACAATAACTTTTAAAGCAGTAGCGGCCATACCCACGAATAACACGTATGATCCACTTATCCTTCTGGATGTGAGTCAGCCACAATTTCAATTACCCTTCAAATTTTAAATTTAATAACTATAAATAAAAAATGGTACGTAAATTGCAGAGACAGAATTAAATTTACATAATGATCAAAAACAAAGACATCTCATTATTTGTCTCATACTTTGCCTTATTTTCAATTTGTTACGTGATAAAGGTAACAAAATTCTGACGATCTAAACGATTCCTCACTTATATACTGTTTACTTTAAATATTTTGGGTGTGCATTCATGGGCGTCGATTGTGGGGGGGGGGGGGACGCAGTGTATATTTATGATCATGTGTATATTTATCATGGAATTTAGCAGTCAATTTGCATTTTAATAATTCCACGTAGCATTTGTAGCAACAGCTACTCAGAGTATTGTTTGATTCGCTGTTTGAAGGCGAAGTATCCCCCCCATTATTTTAGAGCAATCGACGCCCCTGGTTGCATTAATTATTACACTGATCTCTTATGCTTATTTTTTTAAATCTTGAGCTGGGTTAGTTTTTTATTTAGCGTTGCTGATCTTTGATGGACGTTGTACGGAATCTGATTTGATTCCATATCTAATTCTTTTGTTATTTCTCTCTTGAAAAAAATGGTGCCAAGAGAAAACTCACAACTTTTAAACGACAAAACGGTTAACCACTTTTGTTTGAATGTAATAATCCTTGCTCAAATGGTTCTCACTATAAACTCATGGAAAGGTATTATAATAATTTAGTATCCCTATTAAGAGGAGCAGGAAGAACCCTGATTAAATATTACAACTATCATACTAAGATTATTCCTGGATGGAATGATTTTATTACCCCCGTGAAGAGGGAATCGAGACACGCCTACGATTTGTGGTGCTTTCATGGTAGACTCAGATTAGGACCAGTATACATGAATATATGTAGAAGTAGGGGTCAGCATAAGGCAGCCATACGGCGATGTAAACAGGAAGATGATTCTATCCGAGCATCAAAAGCCTGTGAAGCTCACTTAACGATAATAAAAATTTTTGGAAATTCGTAAGAATCAAACGGGTGTCAAAAATGCCCTCCCTCTGACAATCGATGGAGTGTCAGGGGAGAATAAAATTGCAAGGCTGTGGAAAAACCACTACTCAAACATTCTTAATAGTGTGAGTAAGGATGAGCTTAAGATAGGTTACAGCGAAACGCCTGTGGGAGGGACAAGGGAAAATACTTTGATATCAGTTCCTGAAGTAAAGAGGTTAATTAAAGAGTTAAAGATTGTTTCTGCGTCAGGGGTAGCTGACCTATCGAATGAGCACTTAAAATATGCCAATGACGTTGTGTGTCTGCATGTTATTGCTCTGCTCAGCCATGCTTGTTCATAGCTATATCCCTGCAGAGTTCATGAGGGTATAGATCTTGCCCCTGATCAAAAATAAGTAAGGGGATATTCTATCCAGCAATAATTAAAAGCCTGTCATCAGGGACGGATTTAGGTTTCCTGGCGCCAAGGGCCATACTGATTTAGCGGCCCACTTACGAAGTTACCATTTAGCAATAAATAGTTATTTGATATAAGGGTTTTCAGTAAAATGCAGTCAAATGGTTTAGGCATTTACTCTAGCAAAATATATCTTACATATAAGATATTTTTATATCACTCATATATTATTATACATATTATGATAATATATATATATATATATTCATTTTCATTTCATATATATATATATATATATATATATATATATATATATATATCTAATATATAATATATATATATATATATATATATATATATATATATATATATATATACAATAATATATATATATATATATATATATATATATATATATATATATATATATATATAAATAACAATTCCTTAAATGTGTGAACAGAAATGCATTGTATGTTATCTTTACGATCTTCATGTTTTGTTACGAAAATCGACCGTTGTAGAATACTCAAAGCAGTTTCCGCCGAGATTGCTGAGCAGCGAAGGTCAATAAGATCTGTATAGCTAAGAGTTCTCGTGAGTTCCGATTCAATACTAAGGATAGCTATAGAGTTGAGACGATTTTCTGACATCACTGACCGTTGATAGTTCTTTAGTCGTCGCTGTACAGAAAAAGATCTTTCGGCAGAACAGTTGGAAGCCAGTGTACATAAGAAGATCCTGAGCGCAATATCAACATATGGGTAAACTTCTTTTAATCCTTTTGCTTGGATCATCTCATTCATCTCAAGAATGCTCGTAGGAGTTTTCTCTAAATTCAGAAAAAACCTACGGAAATGAAGACACTTATTAACAAATGCTTTCGCCAAGTCATCCTTGTAAAATTCTCAAAGCTTAATAGCATTGACAGCTATATCTGTCGGATTCAAGGTGGTGACTTTTGTAAAAAATGCAAACCCTGCATGGAGGTTTTCATACACATCTTTGCGACGGTTTAATTCCGACAATAATCTGAAGAAGTTCCTCCGTCCATCTAATTCTACCTCGACTTCGCGAGTTTCGTCGACTCCAAGTTTTTCTTTTTTCTTTTCATTGTAACTTCATATTCGCGGATAGATGATTTCTTAATTGCTTCTTCATACCAAGATCAATGTTAACTGCTTGGAGCTGTTTACTAGTAGTATTGAACCTTTCCAGAATGTCACCCCACATTAAAAAAAGAATTGTAGTTTCAAGGCGTTGCAGTTGATTGAGGTAACCTGATGCTTCACTGCGTGTGCAAGGCTTTTCTGTTTCATCTTCTTCAATGGACGTAAGTGCCTCTATAACCTCTTCCCAGTCTTTATTGAGACTCCTGCACGCTTCTTCACGGGCTGACCATCGAGTGTCTGATAAGCTCTTTAGTGTTACATTTTCAGATTTGGTAAAATGATTTTGTAGTATTTCCTAACGGTGAGTGGAGGCAGTGAAGAACACTTAAAGATTTTGGAGAAGTGCGAAAAAATCATGGCCAGTGGCGTACTAAGGGGGGTGCGAGGGGGCGGTTCGCCCGGGTGACAGCCAGGAGGGGGGTGCCATCGGGAGAGTTAAAATACCAGTACAAGTTTTTAAACCAAATGAAAAATTCGCCAAAGTAAGAAAAACATTTTTAAAATGTTCAAATTATTACAACAGCTTAATGTTAATTTCCACTATAAAATAAATTTTTATTTTTATTGGCAGTACAAAATTTACAAACGAAAAATTAAATATTTGATAAAAATTACATCGAAAGGCGAACGTTTGTTGACGTTTCAGTCATCAGTTTGTTGAGCATAGCCAGCTGGCTGCAACTGACATTCCAAGTCTTGTTCACTTGACACTGTGACTCCACATACATGAGGTATGTTTCATTAAATAATTATGATAAAGCATAAAGTGCTGGTGTTTATAACAATATCATGGTACTTATACCAGTGTCCAGTAATTTTTGACAATGTGGTATCATAGTAATGTTTAAGTGTTTATAAATGCATCGTCGTGATTTTATAATACCCGGTAAATGCATCGTCGTGATGTTGTAATAAAATAAATAAATCAATATAATAATAATAATAATAATAATAATAATAATAATAACAGACAATTTGTTCATTTAATGTATTTCAAGTCATAATAGTTCATGCTTGTTATACATGTTCATGCTTTATACCTTTTGATTTTAAAATTTTGCAGAAAACATCCACTATGAAGCGAAATCGACCCAGTGGATTCCAACAAAGGATAATGAAGAAGGCAAGAGAAGAGGTGGCTCAGGCAATGTCCGGATCAATTCTGAAGTAAGTGACGCCTTCAACATCAAGTGCAATAGGAGAAAGTCCTGAAGATATTCAGCCTGGTGAATCTGAAGGGCAAATACAAGAAGCATCTTCACAAGAGGATTCAAATGAGAGAGAGCAAGGATTGGAGGATGGCAATTCATCTTCTAAAAGCAGTGAAACTGATGAAGAGGAAGGAGACGCCAGCAGAAGTCCACACCAACAGGAGGAAGACTCTGATGAAGAAGAGAGACGGATAGATTTTTCAATTTATTCTGATGTCGCTGCTTGGCCAATCCCGGTTCCAAATGACTTGAGAGTTGATCTTATTAAGAGGGGAAGTGAACCCTTCCAAAATAAGGATGGACCTTTCAGTGCAGTTCAAAGACAAGGAGAGAAATCCAAAGGGAAGAGTCGACAGCTGACCACTGCATGGTTCTTAAGGCTCTGCCAAATGGCGAGAAAGTTTTGAGAACATGGATGGTTTACTCTCCATCAAAAGAAAGTTTGTTTTGTTTTTGCTGCAGAATGTTTGCTCTTGATGACAAAGGAATTGGAACATCCAGCTTTGTCACTGGGTTTCAAGCATGGTGGAAGTTAAACCCAAAGGTGTCTGACCATGAGGCTTCTGAGCAGCATCTCTCATGCCTGGAGAAATGGAAGACCTTGGGAGCAAGGTTGAAGCTTCAAAAAAAAACCATTGATCAAGTTCATCAAGCAACAATAGACAAGGAGAGAAAGAAATGGAGGGATATTTTACATCGCCTCTTGGATGTAACCTTGTTTCTGGCTCACCAGAATCTTCCTTTTCGTGGTCACAAAGAGGACATGTCATCAGCAAACAAAGGAAACTTCGTGGAATTGGTAGAGTTGCTGTCAAATTATGATCCAGTTTTGAAAGAACATTTTGTAAGGATTAAGCATTCTATTCTATCTGGGAGGAGAGTGGCTTCGTATTTATCTCCAAAGATTCAGAATGATTTCATTTGCCTTTTGGGAAATTACGTCAAAGAGAAAATAGTGGCTGATATCAAGAAAGCAAAATATTTTGGGATTCTTTTTGACAGCACTCCTGATGTGTCCTACACTGATCAGATGTGTGAAGTGATCAGATACGTCCATATTGAATGTGACAAAGTTGAAGTAAAGGAATCATTCTTGAGCTTCTTCCCTATTGCCGGAAAGACTGCTGCTGAGCTCACAGAGGATATCCTGAGACATCTGGAGAGAGATGGACTGGACATAAACCTGTGCCGTGGTCAAGGATATCCTGGATATGACAACGCTGCAACTATGGCTGGGATTCATGATGGTGTTCAGTCAAAGATCAGAGAGATTAATCCCAAGGTTTTGTTTGTGCCTTGTGCAAATCATTCTCTGAACCTTTGCGGAGTGCACTCATTTGGAAGCGTTTCTTCATGTGTGACTTTTTTTGGAACCTTGGAGAGAGTCTATTCCTTCTTTTCAGTCTCAACTCATTGATGGGAAGTGCTGATGGAGAATGTAGACATGACAGTCAAAAGACTTTCCCAGACAAGATGGGGTGCTCATTATGACGCTGTGAAACCAGTGAAGGCAAATTTTGAAAAGCTGACCTCAACCCTTGAAGTACTGTGCGATCCCAAAGAAAACGTGGACACAAGAGGATCAGCTCAGATTTTGCTGTCTGTTGTATGTGATTTCTCTTTTTTGAGTTACCTTTATTTCTGGTGTGAAGTCCTGGAAGAAATTAATCTCACACAAAAGTATTTGCAAACAGTTGGAATCAGCCTTGAAAAGTGCATTGTGAAGCTCCAAGCTCTAAAACTGTTTCTTGAAGATCAGCGCAATGAAAGTGTGGAGAGGGCCATTCATTATGCAACTACAAAGTGTGAGGAAATGGACATTTCTATGGAGAGAAGAGGGAGAGTAAAGCTCCGAAAAAGGATGCCAGGAGAGATGGCAAAGGATGCTGGTCTCACATTGCCAGAGGAAGTAAAAAAGGCTATGTTTGAATGTCTTGATCGCTTTCATCAAGAATTGGAGATTCGTTCTAAGGCAATGGATCAAATTCTGTCAATTTTTCTAGAAATTAAGGCTCGAAAGCAGAGACTGTGAATCCTCTCTATTTACCTTTGAAGAATAGGCTGAGCGTTGAGAAATGGATTTCCTGTGTTTTTTGTATAAAATAAAATGCAGTATTACCTGTTCACTGAATTTTTAATGTCCTGCATTTTTCTTATTTCCAATTTGCTTATGACAGTACTGTACTGTTTAAAAATCTACTTGCAAACATAATATATTTTTCTGTGTTTAAATTTTTTAATTATTTATGGGGGTGCCAAAGGAAGGATCCGCCCCGGGTGTCAAATACTTTAGGTATGCCCCTGCAATGGCTTCCTCACAACAACTTGCTGCACACTGTCCAATCAAATTTAATGAGTGTGCAGAGCAGGGTACGTAAACGGCTACTGGGGACGTTTCTTTTATTCTGGCTTGCAAGCCAGAGTAAGTCCCTGACATGTTGGGAGTGTTATCAATCGACTGTCCTCTGCAGTTTGCAATGTCGAGATCATGCATTTTTGACTTGTGGCCAATGCTGGGAAAGAATGCCAAAAATCGCTCTATGGGATGCCCATCTTCTTTCATGTATCTCAGAATAACTGCAAGTTCATCGACATGTGATATGTCTAGGGTGGAGTCTACAATAATGGAATAGTACTTCGCACACTTCACTTCCTCAGTTATTTGTTTGGTAACTTTGTCAGCCATTAGTTTGATGAATTGATCACATGTAAATGAAGACAAGTATGAGGTATGACCTTTTCCTGGATTTTTGTATTTTGCAATATATTCCGCCAGAAAAGGGTCAAATTCAGCAATAAGTTCCAAAGCCATTATAAAGTTTCCACTGTGGACAGAACCAAATTTCTTAATATGGCCCCTAAAAGGTAAACCATGAGATGCCAGTGACCGGACCACTGCAACAACTCGTTGTAAAACATTCCTCCAATACTTCTTCTCCTCATCAATTTGATAGAAAAGTTCTCTGTCAATTCTTCCGAGAGTTGAACTGCTCATTTTCATAGCTAACACACATGACTTATGTTTAGAGGAATTTTCATGGCTTGGTAATGCTTCACTGCCATGCTTCCAGTCATCAAATCCTTCCTTACCAATTTTAGTAGTTCCACCAAATAACTGACATGGAACGCAGAAAATTGAGCCTGTGCTCTTCGAATACATTAAATATGTTCTCTTCACCTTCTCTCCGTTGACAAGCTGTTTCAAATAAGGTTTTACAAAAATATCTGAATCGTTCACCAAAACGTCTCTTTGATTGAGAAAAGTTCATGTTTCTAGTCCTGATTTATGCCATACTCTGACACATAATGACGTGTAGCATCATTAACTTCCCATAATGCTGGGTCTTGTCCAATGGAAGTATTGCTGGAGGTAGTTACGATGACTTAGTATAGGGTAGGCAGGATTCTTGAACTTCTTTACCAGATAATCTATAATTACTAGGACCTTCATTAACATTTTGATCTTCTTGGAAACTCCTAATCTCGGTACATTCTAATTCTTTTAAAAGAACATTCGGATTTGTTTCACCATTTTTGCTCTTTATATCAGATTTCTTGAAGAAAGTATCAATTTTCGTAGTTTTGTCAATGACATCTCGTTGTTTTTCAGCTTTCCAGAGCTCTCTTCTTATCCTCTGAGCCGCTTAGTCTTTTTCTCCCATCACTCATCTGAAAAAACAAATACATCTGAAATTAATTAAAAATATAAATAATATATTTTAAAATAGAAATATATTATTAAAATTAATAAAATATATTATAATTATATATTTTAAAAAAATAGCTCAGCCAGGCTGAGTAGGTCTCTAACAGCTATTTGCATATAGGCAGTTAAGTTAACAAAAAAATTCAAAATTGTCTTAAAAACTGCCTTCTTCTTACCTTGTATAAATACCATTACTGTACTAAACTGAGATAAACACAATCTTGTCTTTAAATTTTAAATGTTGTCCAGTTTCAAAGTTCAAAGTTGCAAAATAGAAAAAATATAAATTCAATTTTATAGAGAAAACCTTAAACAAAATCACTGGCCAATTTTTGGCTTGATACTCTGTAAAGTGTAAACAATAAGTCTGAAATAAAATAAAAATAATTAGCTTTAAAATAAAGATATTATTAAAATTAATAACATATATTAAGGCCAAGGACCAACTTTGAAATCGACTTCGTTCAAACGTAATGAGATTTTTTTTTAAGTGGTACTAACTTCGTTTTTTTAACTAAAAAAATACCAGAAATTTTGGATTTTTTCCCCACCTAAAAAGTGCTTTCTTGTTACCTTTCTTGTTACGACTTTTCCTCCAGAATTTTACTGCCCTCAAAATTTGTCCGCCCCCTAAAATTTGCCGCCCTAGGCCATGGCCCATTTGGCCCATATGTAAATACGCGCCTGCTTTAATCTTTTCCTGTCTTCCAATCTTTTTAGGTTAGGGATAAGCTTGGTTGCCCTACGTTGCACACCTTCAAGTATATCAATATCATGTCTAAAATGAGGGAACCAAACTTGAATGCAGTATTCTAAGTGAGGCCTAACGTAAGAATTATATAATTTATAGATGACTTCGTTACTCTTGTAACTAACATTCATCTTAATAATACCTAACATTTTATTTGCTTTATTTCTAGCCTCTAAGTACTGCTTAAAAAATTTTAGATCACTACTAACCAGTGGCGATGCTGAAGGTCGGGCTACTCGGGCCTAGCCGAGTGCTAAACCCATCGCTGCACCCACAATGACTGTACATTTTTCCTCCTATGATTTCTATCAGTTCCCCAACCTTTCTGAATCGAGTGCCCCATTTCAAGGAACAATGATGGCTGATGCCCTCACACTGAAATTTAAATAAATTTCACATCAATAATGCACTCTCTCACCCCCCTTCTTACATAATTCGTCTAAAATGAGCAATTAAGGCCGCTAAAACGCATGAAAAATCCCCCGTGTGGCAGAACTCGGGCTGCAGTATACTTGCCCAAGGAACCTAATACGAAAGATACTTTTTAAATTTTTTTGGAAATGAAATATTCATACATGCATTTTGTTGTATTACATTTAATCTTGTAAATGAGTGAAAATTACGTGCCGTCGACAATCAATATAGTCTAAATTATGGAGAAAAAGTATTTGATCTCGGGCCTGAAGAAAAATGCCCCACATTCCTTTGATAAATTCTCATCCTGGCAACAGGTCCTGGCAATAGCTTTACTTCTGTTAGTGATAGTTGGCACACCACCTCATAGTTGGATCATTGCATATGTACACCTGATGCAAATCTGGCAGTTCTGAATATGGCATTTTTGTACTTCTATGCTAGTTCTGACCATATGCCCCTATTAATTGAATTTTACATTAATTGCATTCCAATGCTGTCACGGGTAAATGATACACATAAAGCGAAGTTAGACTGGTCCAGAGTTGATGACGAGGGCAAACAACAGTATTGTAATAAGTTTGATGTATTGCTAAGTAATATATGTATCTCTAATGACGTTCTAGCTTCAGGATGTAAACTGTTGAATTCAAACACATATTTTGGAATTTAAAGACACGTATGAACAAATTGTTTCTTATCTCAATAATGCTAGCCTAGACTTAAATACCTTTAGGAGAAAAAACTATACATGTAGACCTGGCTAGAATGATTATGTGGCTGAACTTCATAATGCATCCAGAGATGCTTTTTTAATGTGGTGTGAACGAGGGAAGCCAAGGTAAGACCCTGTATTACAACAAAAACAGAGAGCTAATGCGGAGTTCAAGTATGCATTAAGGTATATAAGAAATTATGAGGATGAGTTAAGCAGGGATGCTCTGGCTAGAAAGCTTGCCAGTAAGAATCCAAGAAACTTTGGGAAGAATTAAAAACAATAAATAATAGTGCAATATCTCTACCTACTTATATTGAAAGTGTAACTAAGACTGAAAATATAGTCAAATTATGGAAGGAACACTACATTGAGTTATTCAACTCTGTACATAAGAGCAATAATATTAATTGTGATGCTACCTATTGTCCAGATATGACATAAGAGTTAGTGTATTTGAGACTAAACAGGCTATAAAATGTTTAGATTGTAACAAATCATGTGGTATTGATGGTATTTCTGCTGAACATCTGAAATTTAGTAGTGACAGATTGGTTAGTAAAGATAACTATAAGCCAATAGCCTTGGCCAGTATTATGTCGGTGTTTGAGTACATACTCATTAATAGACATGAATTTACTTGTATACTAGTGATAACCAATTTGGTTTCAAAAAGAAACACGGTACTGATATGTGTGTGTGTAATTTAGGGCGGCTCGTTTTTACACTTTTTTCGATATTTGATTGGGGGTAGTGCGGAAAAGTTGCGATTTGGAGAGAAAATAAAGTGTGTAAATTTTTTTGATCTACGTTAATACCTTCCGGTGGCGGCGAGTCCTTAAAAATCGAAAAATAGGCCTAACGGGGTAGATTGGAAAATGGTTTTAAAGACTTACAAAATAAACAATAAAAATTTCAGCACAATCTGTTAATAACTTCCGGTGGCGTCTTAGCCGTTAAAATATCCAAAATATTGATTTAAAGCAAGTTTTAACAAGATGTTATACAAATGTTAATTCCGGTATATTTCTGTGCAAACAACCCTGAGAACACTATTATAGGCTTGAATAAATTAATAGCAGTCATTGAACAATGAACATTATATAAAAATTATATGAAATTTTATAAAAATTTTATGTTTTTAGGCCTATTTTTCGATTTTTAAGGACTCGCCGCCACCGGAAGGTATTGACGTAGATCAAAAAAATTTTACACACTTTATTTTCTCTCCAAATCGCAACTTTTCCGCACTACCCCCAATCAAACATCGAAAAAAGTGTAAAAACGAGCCGCCCTAGCTGTGTATGCCTTGAAGGAAATGGTCTGTAAATTCCAAATTCTAAATGCTAATGTAGTTTTGTGTTTCTTGGATGCCTCTAAGGCATTTGATCATGTTAATCATGTCAAATTATTCATGAAACTTGTAAATCGTACTTCACCTGGTTACTTGGTCCGTATATTAATATTCTGGTATAATCACCAAACAATGATTGTAAGATGGGGTGGGGTTAATTCAGAGCCATTCTCTGTGACCAAGGGTGTCAGGCAAGGAGGGATATTATCACCCTACTTATTCAGTGTTTATATGGATAATCTGTGTGTTGTGCTGAACACTCGTTAAATAGGCTGCTATATTGGTACAATGATTGTTAATCATCTGATGTATGCAGATGATCTAGTTCTTATTTCTCCATCTGTAAAAGAGTTCAGCACAGTTTTGAAGGTTTATGAAAGGTATGGGAAGGATAACGACATAAAATATACTCCTGCTAAAAGTCATACTATGATTATGAGGACCAAGGCATACAAGTATATAAAATTTCCTGAATTTCAATTGAATGGTACGGTGCTGTCAGAACTTAAGTGACCCAGACTAAGTACCTTGGCCACATACTAACTGATAGTCTTTCAGATGACTGTGATATTCTAAGGCAATGTAGACAATTATATGCTCAGGGAAATACTTTGGTTAGAAAATTTCATGTATACATTAGATGTTAAGTTGATCTTGTTCAAAACTTTTTGTACTCCAATGTATACAGCTCATTTGTGATGGAACTACAGGATGTATAATTTGAGAAAATTGTATGTTGCATACAGGACCGGCCCAAGCAAATGCGAGGCCCAATTTGAGATTTTTAAAGTGGGGCCCTAAGGTTAAAGTTGCCTACCCATAATGGGTGCATGCTTACTGAAAGAAAAGAACAAGGATTCAACAACAAATATCATTTATATGAGAATAAAAACCCACTCTAATAGACAGAGTTTATTTCCACGACAGTTTCGACGCCCACTGGCATCCTCCTCGGGTGTGTTTCTGTATCCACCCGAGGAGGATGCCAGTGGGCGTCGAACTGTCGTGGAAATAAACTCTGTCTATTAGAGTGGGTTTTTATTCTCATATTTTGACCTTCACGTAAAAAAGTGAAGTTTTTGCATTAAATATCATTTAGTTTGGATGTGATCACAAGGAAACCTTTCTGGTTTTCATAGTGGCAAATTCGGCAATGAGGTCTGTATAGTTACAGTTTCTCGCAATGTCGTTTTCATTGGAGAGGATCGCCAGATTACTTAGTCGATCCTGCAGCATCGTCGACCGTAAATACGTTTTTATTAATTTCAACTTTGAGAAACTTCTTTCCCCAGATGCAACAGTAACTGGAATAGTCAGTAGTATTCGCAATGCAGTCGTGAAATTCGGGAAATCCACAGAACGATTGTTCAAAGTGATGAAGCCCAATATCTTCAGTGGATCACTTTGTATATCTTCTGGAAGAATTGGTTTCAAGGCTTCCATTTCCTCAGCAAGCATGAATCCATCAATGTCACGGTCTTCTCCATCAGTCAGTTGAAGTTCGAGATCTTTGCTGTGCTTACGTAGGTCTGTCTTGGACATCTTTGAGAACATGTACATGAAGCCAAACTTTGAGTGTTTTCTCAGTTGTTCGAATCGTCGTTCCAGGGAGGATATGGCAGTCTAAAATTGCGTTAAACACAGAAATTTAAATTTTTCTTCAGCATCTTCAATTAGCTGGTCTTGACCTTCATAGGAAATCATCTTCTTCATTCGTCTGACCTGTGTTGTCTTGAATTCTGGCTCGATTTCAAGCTGCTCTGTAATCTCTTTGGCATCTGTTACAGCACTTTCAAATCCGCTCTCCCGATATTCTTTCATCCACTTACATGTTCTTTCCAAACTCTCGATGGCACTTGCTAGAATCACTCTGAAGATCTTTACTCACGTAGTTGACTTGAAAGAGGAGGCCATACCAGAATATGACAGCAACAATGAATTTAAAATTCTTCATCTCTTTGCAAAGTGATTCTGCTTCGCTTCTTCCTTGAGGATCTTTTGCTTTTTCAGCAATTTAGACAAGTGCATCATAGATCTCGACAGCTTGATATCGTACAGCTTTGAAACTTTGCACACGGCATTCCCATCTTGTCTCGCTCAAGGGCTTCACTGAGAACTCTTTCACATACTTGCAGAAGACTGACCATCGATGGGTTGAGGCTGAGAAGAAGACATACAGGCGTTGAATAACCCCGAAAAATGAGATGGCATGAAACGTGTTTTTGCCATGTCCCCAAGTAGCAAATTGTAGTTGTGGCATGCGCATGGAGTGAAGAATGCTCTTGAATTCATTTCCAGAAGTCGCGCTTGAACGCCTGATGAGTGTCCCTTCATGTTCGCACCATTATCGTATCCTTGTCCACGAATATCACTCATTTTCAGTCCAAGCTCGTGAAGTTCTCTCATCAATACATACCTCTAGTAGGTTTATTCCTGTGGTCTCCTCCTTCACCTCAATGAACTTGATGAAGTGTTCAAAAATTCCACTTTCAATACCTGATGATCCATCAGAGACATATCGCAAAGTAAGGGACATCTGCTCCTTGTGACCAATGTGGGTGTGCAATCAAGGATCACAGATAAATACTTTGCCATTTTAATTCTGTGTACAATGGTTGCTCGAACTTTGTTGCTCATGAGCGAGATGAGTTCATCTGGATTCGTTTTCCCAGGTGATGATCATGAATTTCGTTATTGACTATTCTTCTAAGATGGTCTTGCATGACGGGATCAAATCTTGAGATAAGCTCAACCAGTCCAAGGAAGTTGCCATTATTCCGTCTGAAGATTGTATCTACTGATCCTCGGAATGCCATGTTGTGTTCAGCGAGGTACTGCACAATGGCGAGGAGGCGCTCAAAACATTTTTCCATCTAAGCTTCTCTGTATTGATTCGTTCCTGACTGAATTGATCCACAGTGCAACTTTTGATCAAACGTTGTCCGAGTTCCATCCATTGGAGAGTCGCCTTCAGATGGCCCTGTGATCTTTCGTGCTCAGACAGTCTGGAACTAGTATTCACCCAGTCACAGAATCCTCCACACCCCAAGGCATTGTTGGAGTGTCCAAATAACTTGCAACAGAAACAAAATATCCGATTCTTAGAGATTGAATAAATCAACCATTTCCGTATACCAACTTCTCCATTTTCCATCCGTCTCTTGTTGTGACTTTTTGAAAACTTGCGGCCATTGTCATCTCTGGGAAAGTTATAGTCTTCCTCACACTGTGGTGGGCCTTTACTCACTAGTAAATCTCTGACTTTTGTGCTGACAGTTTCCGGCCATTGACCTGGATCTTTGAGTGCATTCAGAGGCTGATTTTGCAGAATTGGAGTCTGATCCATGGGTTCTTTCCCTCTGGATATCACTTTCATCGATCAAAGCTGGTGATGACGCATGTGATGGCGCAGGTACATCTAGTTCACTTTCATCTATCAAAGCTGATGATGATGCATGTGACAGCGCAGGCACATCTTGTTCAGTTTCAGCCTGTGGATCACGTTTCTCTAGAAATTTTTCAAATGACCCATACATACGCTCAAGTTCTGATTTCCGCTTCGCTTCACGCTGTCTCTTCTGGTGACCGTTGAGATATTTCCGAGCAGTATCTCGCAATCTCTTTGCAGGCATCACTGTCAGTCGATATCTGAAATATAACAAAATATATAATTAATACGGAATACTATTGTATATAAATACTACTGTATATGAAGAGTTCTTATGACAAGCCGTATTTAATTTACCACTCAAAACCAAAATATTTTTTATACTGTACTCATACATTTGCGGAGTCCCTAATAGCGCGGGGCCCAAAGCAGCCGCTTTGCTTTCTTTGCCCAAAGGCCGGCAGTGGTTGCATATAATAATCTTTTTAGGAGTTTATTAAGAACTACATTTATAAATGGTGCTTCTTCTAGTGCCAGTATGCTGTTTGTAGTCAATAAGGTACCTAACTGTGCCAGTGTGGTGATACGCAATTTTCTATTTAAATTTTACACTTGGCTCGGTGAGTCAGTCAATAAGATAATAGAAGCCGTGGTTAGTGAACTGATCTCCGATATATTTTATAAATCTCAAATCTGAAAGCATTGGTGTAGGCAATTGTATGTTCATTATTCATAGTGATTTACGGCTTTGTAGAAGGTAATGATGCTTCCTATTGTGATATCTTTCAAGAAACTACGAGAAACATTGGAATAAGTATGAAAATGTGGATTCTCCACCAAGAAAGAAACTTGGAGGCAATCAAATAAATTATAAGGCGGCAAATTTTGAAATAATTGATAATACACTCGTTTCTCTAAGGGAAAGATTCGAATCCATAGAAGAATTCGCATTTTTTGGAATTGATTCACGTAACTAAATTTCGATGATACATTGATAACTTTTCCATGCACCACCTATAAATAGTTTGCAATTAAAATATCCACATATTTTTCAAATAAAATCTTTGACCCGCGAGTTGAAATATATCTATGAGGACCCTTCTGCAGCATCCCGCCTCATTTGAGGGATTTGGTGAAGGAGGGAATTGCTGTCTGATCTCCTGCACTCGTAGCCAGCCATGCATGGCTGGTCAGGGACTTTGCACGGGAATCTGTCTAGCTGGTTCTTGAAGTTATTCAGGTCGGTGTGCTGGAGATTCCTCACTTCTTTTGGAAGGACATTGAAAAGCTTTGGGCCTCGTATTCTGAGTGTATTTTCCATTCTCCTTTTCATGGCCCCTTGTCCCACCGCAGCTGGAACCGTACAAAATCTGTCTCTTCCCTCATTCCAGTTTGTTTCTATTTCATTTCTAAGGTTAGGGACAGAGCCCTCAAGTATTTTCCATATGTATATTATTGTGTACCGCTCGCGCCTTCTTTCGAGAGAGTAGAGTTCCAGGGATTGTAGTCGAGACCAGCAGTCCTCACCTTCCGTTTCCTCTATCTTAGTGTAAAAGTCTTTGTGTCGCTTCAATGTTCGCAGTGACTCGTTTTCTATATGGGCTTGTGAGTACTGAGCAATACTCAATTATTGGTAGGACTAGCCTCTTCCATAATTTGAGCATGATGTTTGCTTTTCTGCTACGGAAGCTCCTCCGATGATTCCCATGATTTTTCTAACCGTTGTAATTTTGATGTTATAGTGCTCTCTGAATTCTGTATCCGACGACATTATTACTCCAAGATCTCCGACTTGTGGATTTGGTGTTATCTGTTTGGCTTGCATAGTTTTGTGCCATTTTTTCTGTAGCTCCTTGTTATTACCATATCTTAGAAGTGGGAATTTTTCTTCGTTGAACTTCATATTGTTGTCTTCTGCCCACTGGAATAATGTTTCAATGTCATTTTGTAATTTTCTTATGTCACCTTCGTTCAATATTTCCTTACATATCTTTGTGTCATCTGCGAAGCATAATACAATACTGTCCTTAATCTCTGCATCAATATCTGCAATCATTATTATGAACAGCAAGGGAGCTAATACAGCAATACTGTCCCTTGTACGACAGAGCTCACGACTTCCGACACTTCCGATTTAACTCCATTTATCACCACTCTTTGTGTTCTTTGCGTCAAGAAATTAAATATCCACCTTCCTAGTTTTCCAGTAATTCCTGTATTCTTAAGTTTGTGTGCTATGATTCCATAGTCACATTTATCGAAGGCTTTAGCAAAGTCCGTATATATTATATTTATGTTTTGTCCTCGACACAATATTTCCAATATTTTCTCCTGGTGGTCTAGTAGCTGTGATAGGCATGATCTTCCAGCCCTGAAGCCATGTTGATTTGGGTTGTACAAGTCTTTTTCTTGTAGGTAGTAAGTAGTTTTGCCTCTCATTATACGTTCAAAACACTTTAGAAGGTGTGAGGTGAGAGCCACTAGCCGATAATTGTTGGGCATTGCTTTGTTACCACCTTTAAATAGGGGGCAATGTTCGCGTTCTTTAAGGGGAGTGGAATTTGTCCTGTGTCGAGTGATTTCCTCCATAGTAAGTATAGCGGTTTGGCAATACTCGCTTTGCATTTCTTCAGGAACGTGGCACTCCATGTGTCTGGCCCTGGCCCTGAATTGTCTCGCATCTGTGATAAGGCCGTAATTACATCTCCTTCCGTGAACTCGAAGTCCATTAATAGGTTTGTGCCGGAATTTGTTCTTGGTTGATTTGTATCTATATCGAAAAATTCGTCTGGGTTTTCCCTTCCATCTCGGACTTAGGGGTGCTAAACACAGCGTTAAATTGTTCCCTAAGCAGTTCGCTTATTTCTTTCGGGTCATTTGTGTATTCGGCCTCCCCGTCTATCAACGGACCAATACTCTCTTACATTGCATTTTCCTTTTCGCAAACTGTAGAAGTTTTTGGGTTATTTTTTGTTTTCTGCTACCTTGTTTTCCTCCTCGTTTGTCTTATGTATGAATGTTTGCTTTAGGTCCATTTCTATTTCGCCAAGTTTCCTCTTTAGTTTGAGTCTCTTTGCATCAGTTCTGCATCTGTGGTGAAGTTTTACGGTTTGTCTTCGTTGCCTGAATAGTGTCCCGAATTTCCTCTCGAGCTTGCTACGTTTTCTTTCCTGTCTCTCTGGAATATGTTTCAGAGTTATAGGTTTGATTTCAGTCCCAATTTTCCTCCTTTAAATCTTTATTTACGTTTTCCCAATTTACTTTCTTTGAATTTATATTTAAGCCTTCAAATATTCCATCTGCCTCTCTAGGATGCGTTTTTGGACCTCTGGGTGCTAACTTATATATCGATGAGGTTATGGTCGGAGAACTGTAGATAGACATCGGGCGGTTGATGTAGTGTATTTAGATTTTCAAAAAGCGTTTGACACCGTGCCGTACAAAAGACTCATTGAAAAAACTAAGGCTCATGGAATCAGGGTGTAGTAATAAATTGGCTAGAAGAGTGGTTGCGAGGCAGGAAACAGAGGGTGGTCGTTGATGGAGCGGAGTCGTGCTGGGCTAATGTAGCGAGTGGCGTTCCTCAGGGTTCTGTATTGGGCCCCTTGCTTTTTCTTATATATATTAACGATTTAGATGTCGGCCTAGTCAGTACAGTTTCAAAGTTTGCGGATGACACGAAGCTGGGTGGTAGGGCGATTAATGACGAAGATAGAGGTAAAATTCAGGAAGATCTGAATAAAATTGTTGATTGGTCAGTCACATGGCAAATGAGATTTAACGTTGATAAGTGCAAAATTTTGCATATAGGTTCGCGTAACGGTAAATTTGCGTATTAGTATGTCAGGGAAAGATTTAACAAGCGTAGAGCAGGAAAAAGATTTAGGAGTTATAGTCACTGGTGATTTAAAAGTAGCGAAACAAAGTACAGCAGCGGTCAATAAGGCGAACAAAGTGTTAGGTTTTATAGCTCGAAATTTTGAGTACAAATCGCGCGATATTATAGTTCCACTTTATAAATCATTAGTTAGACCCCATTTGGAGTACGCGGTCCAATTTTGGAATCCGCATATGCACAAAGATATAGACAAAATCGAAAGAGTTCAAAGACGAGCAACTAAGATGATTCCGTCGCTTAGGTCAAAGTCGTACGAGGATAGGCTTAAGGAGTTAAAATTGACTACTCTCGAGACTAGGAGGTTAAGGGGTGATCTAATCCAGGCTTTCAAAATTATGAATGGGTTCGATAACGTAGATAGATATAGCTTTTTCGAAATATCTCAATATAATAGGACTAGAAATAACGGGTGTAAGTTGACAAGTAGAAGGTTCGAGACAGCAGTTGCGAAAAACTTTTTTACGCATAGAATAGTAAATAGCTGGAATAGTTTGCCGGTAGAAGTAATTAGTAGCACGTCTATAAACATGTTTAAAAATCGATTAGACGCATATGTTGGTATAGTTTAAGGTAGTAAAATTAAGGCTTTCTGGGGATAGATCCCACAGCTCAACACAAGTGTTGTGGGATATAGGGAGGCAGCGTCTTGGGTTAGGGGATACTCTCTGTCCTTACACACCCCATTTAAAGAGATTCCTCTGCCGAGCGGTGCCCCCCATAGTACTGTGAGGTATTGAAAAACTCATGATCTTCACTTGCCCCACAAACACCTTTAAATGGGAGACCCAAAATGGTGCACACACATTTCTACATTACTGTACAGTCTTTACAGCCACACCTACTCTTTTTCTCGTAAGTGTATATATTGTAATGTAATGATTGTAAATTTTGACTTGGTCCGCTATCGATATGGACCGTGACTTGATGGATACCGTAATGAAATTGACTGGATTCTTTGGATCCGATATATTTGCATGTCCTTTATAAATAGATATAGAGTGTAACATATTTGTGGATAGTAGTCTATTATGACTTGATCCTCTGGATCAGAGATTCTATCTTTAGTTTTAAATCGATAATTAATTAGTTTTAAATTGATAATTATTTAGTTTCGTAAAAATTGGTCGTTGCCAATTTACCGGCAGTTTTTACATAAATTTCTTATGTTCTTGTGGTTCGGAACCCACGTAAATTGTAGGTCCCCTCCGCCACCACGGAGGACATACACAATACACGAACACAGTTAGGTAGACCAGCCATGAGTGGATCCTAGGGTCTTTGTTGGTCTGAAACATTATAACATTATAACATTATCTCGTTGTTATTTGTAAATTAAATCCAAAACGTTCTCTTTTCTCGTGGCTTCACAGATTTCCTGGGTAAGGGTGTAATGTTCCATAATATCTAATAGCATTGTTGCTTGGGTTCTATTATCTTTAGTAATGTTGCCATGAAACTTCTCGACTATATAAGTTCGTCATTTTTCTTCCATATTATGAATGGGAAATTAAAATCTCCGAAAATTAGAATATTTGTTTTATATATATATATATATATAATATATATATAAACAAAAATTTGTGCCTTGGTGGTGTAGTGGTTAACGTCGCTGACTACGAATCCGTCGGCCCCGGGATCGACACCCGGTGACAGCAGGCGGCGCGCAGCAAAACCCAGCTGCTCATCCTTCCACACACTAAAAGAAAGTGGTTGGTAGATAAATGGGTACCCTGGTAGCTTAGTGGTTAAGACGCTGGGCTGCTGGTGTGGCGTGGTTCGGATTGCACATTAAACTGTAGATCTAAGGTGGAGTGAAAAGCTTGACTTTCTTCAGAATGAATAATTCGGGTGGAAGCAAACCAAAGGTTACCAAAGTTGTATATATATATATATATATATATATATATGTGTGTGTGTGTGTGTGTGTGTGTGTGTGTGTTTGTGTAAAAATAATAAAAACGTGTATACTATTATAGACTGCATGAAAATCAAAATAATAATATTCTGCGGTCAGAATTTAAGTGTCACCCCTTTCCTATCGTAGAAAACGAAGACTTGGATTTGAATGCAAGTGACACACAGTTTGAGAGTCTGCATAGAGAAATTATGCAGGACTCTCAAACCCTGACGACAATGTTTGAGTAATGCAGTTTTTAAGTCCGCGCGCACTGAATTACGTATCACTCTCAAATACTGTCGACATTGTTTGAGAGTATGTGAGTCATGTTTGCGAGTATGCAGAATTGGCGAGGGTGCGAAATGCGAGTCCTGCTGTCATAGTTTGGAGTGGTATGTTATTCAGGATGCACTGTTTGCAAGTTTTGAAATTTGGAAACTTGCAAACCTTCTCGAAAATGTTTGCGAGTGATATGTAATTCAGCGTGCCCCTATATTTTAAAACCAAAATTTCTTCATAAGCTTAAATGTACTCATAAAATATTGTTGAAATGAAAAGAATTTACGATTTAATTTATATCATAATACAACGAATTACTTTCAACGAAAATACATTTATTTCGAATGTCTTTACACGAAGTGTTGAAATCCCTTCCAAAAATAAAGTCCAAGAAGTTGGATTTTTTCAGTAATTTTTTAAAGAATTTCTAATATTTTTTTAGGCAGGAAGGAGACAAGGGCAAATGCCCGCAAAAGCACCGCTCCCATAGAAGAAGAAAAAGAGCCAAAACCAAGGTCCGGGGTTTTCGAGATGCTTAGACACTCGGCGTTTGAAAGATGGGAGGTCATAGACAGGAGAAAAGATGGATTGAGGAAGATTGTTCCAGAGTTGACCGGTTGAGTAGATGAAAGACTGAAAATACTGATAAACCCTCGCATTAGATAGTTGGACAGAAAAGGAATGAGAAAGTGTAAAAAGTCTGGTACTGCGTGTTCTCCTTAAAGGAGGGGGCGTGCAGTTAGAGAGTTCAGAAGAGCAATGTCCGTTATGATAGCGATAGTAAAGAGAGAGTGAGGCAACAGTGTGGCGAAGAGAGAGAGAGAGAGAGAGAGAGAGAATTGAAGACAATCAGTAGGAGGCGGGAAAATGATGAGACGAAAAGCCTTCGATTCCACCCAGTCAAGTACGGCTGTGTGGGTTGAACCACCCCACACATGAGAAGCATACTTCATACAGGGGCGAACAACACCCCTGTACAGAGACAGCAACTGAGTGGGGGTGAAAAAACTGCGGAGGCAGTACAGCACACCTAATCTCTTAGAAGCTGTTTTCGAGAGTATATGTGATCTTTCCAGGAAAGATCATGAGAAAAGGAAACGTCAAGAATGTTAAGAGAAGAGGAAGGATTGAGTTGTGTGTTGTTGAAGGTAAGGGGATAGTCGTGTGGAAGAGTGTGACGAGCAGACAGATGGAGGAACCGAGTTTTTGAGGCATTGAAAGCCACAAGGTTTTCTCTGCCCCAATCAGAGAGAGCAGAAAGATCGGAAGTCAGGTGCTCCATAGCCGTACTACGCGAATCATGGAGTAATTGTTGAGAGGGATGCTTTGGGAAGCGGGTGGAGAAGTGAAGATTGGAATCATCGGCATAGGAGTGAATAGGACAGGAAGTGCGAATTAAAAGATTACTAATAAATAAAATTAAAAGAGTGGGTGACAGGACAGAACCCTGAGGAACACTTCTGTTGATAGCTTTAGGAGAAGAACAGTGGCAATCTACAACCGCAGCTATAAATCGGACAGAAAGGAAATTAGAGATGAAGGAACAGATCGAAGGATAGAAAGCGAAGGAAGGCAGTTTTAAAATTAAAGATTTGTGCCAGACCCTATCAAAAGCTTTCGATATGCCTAGCGCAATAGCAAAAGTTTCACCGAAATCCCGAAAGGAGGATGACCAAGAGTCAGAAAGATATGCAAAAAGATCGCCAGTAGAACGTCCCTTCCGGAATCTATACGGACGATCTGAAAGATTATGAGAAGAAAGGTGTTTAAGAATCTTCCTATTAAGGATAGATTAAAAAACTTTGGAAAAGCAAGAAATCAAAGCAATTGGACGATAGTTGGAGGGTTGAGAGTGGTCACCCTTCTTTGGGACAGGCTGAATGAAAGCGAACTTCCAGCAGGAAGGAAAAGTACCAGATGAGAGACAAAGACGAAAGAGTTTCCCTAGGTAGAGTGTCAGCACAGAAGCACAGTTCTTAAGAACAACGGGAGGAACACCATCGGGCTCAGAGTTGAGCCCAGATAGGGCAGAAAAAAATATCTTTTGGAGAGATTCCATTTTCAGACATCATAAAGTCAGAGGGGGGACGAGATAGAGGAACAGCACCGGAATCGTCCAGGGTTGAATTTAAGCGAAAGTTTGAGCGAAGAGTTCAGCTTTCTTAAGAGAAGAGACGGCAACTGTGCCGTCGAATGGAAAAGAGGAGGGAAAGAAGAGGAAGTAAGTTGTTGAGAGGTTCTTA